>JAJHUR010091158.1:0-24592 GCA_027495735.1 Lutjanus campechanus
AAGTAGTTCTGGGAGATTCTACTGCAGAAATAAGGTAGTTTCTACATGAAACTGCTCACAGTGAGGTCTGTGGAATTTTTTTGATTAACCCGGGTGATGATTTTTGGAAAGAGACGGTGCCATTTAGTCTCATTATATTGGAGAGAAGGCAGACATCTCCATAGACGATGTCTCCAAAACTCTGCAACTCACACCAAAACTATCTAGATGGATAAATAGCACTACAGGCCAGGTGAAGAATATGAAATTTTTGATTTTGGGGTTGAGCTGTCCCTTTAAGAGAGGACAGTTGAACTTGGCCCTGCTCTTCCTCTATGCCAAGTGCCAAGCTGGACACAACATGGCAAGGCCATTGCTATTTTGAACCGAATAGTTAATTTGACATACAGTTAATTTGACCTGTGTTTATCATAGTAGCAGTGTCGCACTATCCGTTCGCTCTGACTAATGAGAAGGATGCTAACAGAGCTTTCCCCTTTGGATCCAATTTGCCACAAACGAAAGTAGTCCCATGCAACACATGATTCCCAGTAGTCACCACAGCACTTAGCTCCTAGCGCCGCCTATTTCATGAGGACGTGTGAAAGAATTTCGCTGCACCACTTTCTGGTGTGACCGGCCACTAATAGCTTTTACTTTAAGCCCTGTTTCTTTAAGTGCATAAATAAATAAATGTATACAAGCAGCACATACTTTACTTGACACTTTTTGTACATGCTTTCTGTGTGTTACTGTCTGGTCATACGTCTCCACTACATACATAACCACTTTCGTGAGAGTCACAGCATTGATGCACTGATGCATGTGGATTGGCGACGAGGCTACAGCAGTGTGTGTGTGTGTGTGTGTGTGTGTGTGTGTGTGTGATCATGCGATGGCTCTGTCCTCCTCTGACCCCTGGCTGTTCCACTGCCTGGCTGCACGCTCACTCTCTCCCACTCTTCCTCCCTCTCGTCCTCGCTCACTCGTTCACATCAGACATGTCATCCTCCGCGGAGCGCCCAGACACACTCATGGGAACTGCCTGACCCAGATCTGTCTTCTCCTCTGCCCAGTTGACCACACACACACACGCACACACTCAGGCACAGATGCACTTGACATTTGGGTCACTGACAAGACATCAGGTGAGGATGGAGGAACCCAGGTGACAAGGAGAAGCAGTGAACCTTTGCTGTGATATTGCCCCTGTGAGCCCAAGAACACACACACACACACACACACTTGTCTCCTCGCTGTTTTTGCCTGTCAAGCGAGCAGGAGTAGCGGTGTTCGTTTCTCCGGTCTGAAAGCCAGTGAAGGCCTCACTATTCAGACGGTGGCCTTCCACAGCTCTCATCACAACGCTCGCCTCAAAGGCGTATTATTTTCCTGCTCAATATCAGCTGCTTTTCAGTACACCCACAGAATATCACCCGAAACTGGAACCACCAATAGGAAACCATGACTGGCAGGGAGAGTTATTGCACCGCATTTGACTGAAAAATAAACAGGAAATGACCTTGAAGAACCAAAAAAGTAAGGCTTTCATGGAAGGCGAAGAGTTGTTACAGTCGCACAATACTTCTCCAAATAAATCCAGAGATCTGGATCATCGCTACAACAATCAGATTATAAGCGCCATTTTATAGATAAAATCCCGGTAAGAATTCCTCATTGCTAGTGGTGTCTCGATAGCTGGGTATACTGTGGATGTCTACACCCAACATCTTTCAACAGAGATCAGAACCATGCATGTACTCCAAATGGTTCAAGAACAGATTTCAGTTTACTTCAGGTATGCCTTAGATAAGCTTTTTAGTTTAAATTTACAGCAGTTTTACAGGAACGCAAAAAAAGTTGAATGGCTAAAATTCACACAAGCTGTTCATGTCACGGTGGTTGAAATGGCATGGAGCAACAATACTTATGAACACAATGCTCATCATAAGTCACCCCTAGAGATTCATGAAATAATGTTACTCCAGTGCCATGATTCCAAAGAAACCCTCTGACAGGCTTCAGAGACTACAGGCCCATCGTCCTGACATCTGCTTTGAAATCCTTTGAGAGACTGCTATTGGCCCATTGGCCCCCTGCTGGAGCCCCTACATCAGCCTTATCTGGGGCAGTGATGAGTCTGCACAGAGAAGTTGAACAACTGGCCCTCTTGTCCAGTTCTAACAACTTGGAGCTGAACACACTCAAAACTGTGGTGATGAACACCACCAAAACCACATTCAACAGCACTGTGTCTGCTGTGGAAGCCTTCATGTTTCTGGGATACACTGGAAGTGAGTATTCAACATCAACTCCACCATCAAAAAGGTCCAGCAAAAAGATATACTTCCTGCGCCAGCTCAGGAAGTTCAACCTGCTTCAGAAGCCTCTGATCCAGTTCCACTCCGCAATAGCCCGGTCTGTTGTCTGTTCATTTATCTCAGTCTGGTTTGGATCAGACACCAAACAGGACAGGAACAGACTATAACTGACAGTCACGACTGCAGAACAATTCAGAACAATTCACCAAACCAACCAGACACAAGAACAGTTTGGCCTCCTTTAGAGTGCCAGACCATGTTTTTTAAATTTTATTTTATTTGGCATACCCAGACTGTATCCACGCTGTGGTAAGCACTGTCGCCTCATAGCAGTAAGGTTCTGACTTTGAATCCCCAACTGGGGCCTTGGGAGTTGGTGGCTGGGCCTGGGCCTTTCTGAGTGGAGTTTGTATGTTCTCATTGTGTCTGCGTGGATTTTCTGCAGGTGCTCCAACTTCCTCCACAGCCCAAAGACTCCCTGGTTAGTTGGTGACTCTAAATTGCCCGTCGGTGTGAATGGGAGTATGCATCAGAGTGCAAAGTGCACTGAATTTGTCTGTCGTGATGGAAGAGTTTTGCAATGACTTGACAGCACAACTGTCTGGAGGGTGAGGTCATGGATCTGGATACTTCTGCCTTGGAAAGCCTCATCACCAGCGTACATACTGATGCCTATATCGTTTCTACAGCAACCCCCGCAGGTAAGTTATTGATGTCTGGACACATAAATCTGATGTTATAATTTGCAAAGTCTGTCTTACAGTAAGTTGGGCATATACTGCACAATTTGAGTCCATTTCTGACCTGATTCTTGAGCCACTCAACTGATTTTAGAGTCGGACCAAATTTCAGAAATGTCGGGTGTCATTTGCTGTGTAGTGGACAGGGGTTAACAGGGACCAATCAGCTGCTCCCAGATGGCCATCAGACAGATTTCTGAAGTGTCAGAAATTTAGGTTGGCTGTTGTCAGTGTCTCACACAGTTAAAGCAGAGCCACTAGTGAATTCCCCGAGGTCACTGCCTTTTTGCAGCATACAGGATGACACAGATGATCAAGGCATTGCGTTTCTGCTTTGTTAGCATTATTGCTAACAAACAAACTTCTGCCTGCCACTGGGCTTTCAAACAAATCTTTATTGACAATTGTCAATACCCACAGTAGTCCAAAAGGACAGATGGGCCATTTTTTTTCTTTTGACATGTATAAAGTGGGCACTCAGGTCGTGACTTGATGATCGACTGAAGCGTGAGCACATAAATCATGAGCTTTTGCTCACAGAATTGGAATTAAACAAAAAGCATTTCTAAAATCCTAGTGTCCGCCAAGCTTTGAAGATCTGATTAGAGAAACAAATCTGATTTGCCTACAGTCTGAACAAAGCCTTTCTTTCCACGGGCCATCACTCTGATGAACAGTTAAATCAGTCATATAACGTCATTAACCCTGTTAAACAAAACCACCCAAATGAGCTGTGGCAATGTTGCCGCACTCCCAAATCTAAGCTGTAAACTTTTCGGAATGCACTGTTATCATAGCTGATAGTAAAAATGGTCAAAATTACAAAAATAAGATCCCATTTGTAATAAACCTCAATTAACATTAAAGTCAAATTATTTTAGCCTCCAGTGTGCATTTACCCACAGCACTTAGCTTTCCTTCTTGCCTTCTATTGCAGCCACGTGATTGTGCATATTAAACCCTGATTGTACGTGATGAATATTTGATGGAATTTATGATCAAACTAAATGTAAATGTGTATCCATTTCCGTGCGTACTGTATGCCATATGTTAAGCGTGGAAGGGGGGCTCATGATGAAATGGTGGGCATTTGATCAATTCTTTCTGATCTGTCGATACTGGCCTCCGTGCCCACACACACACACACACACACACACACACACACACACACAGAGGCCTGCACTGACTCTCTGGTCTCTCAACAATGAATTAGTATTACCTTCTAGCAAAAGCCACTCTGAGCTTCATTCATAGCTGTGACAATCTACTCTCTGAGGTGTACGCTCCTTTATCTGCTGGGACCTCTGTGTTTCTGTGTGTGTCTGCCTGCCTGCCTGCTATAATAAGCCTCGCTCTCCGTCTCCCTCCCTCCCTCCCTCCCACCTTCCAGTCCCACTTTCTGAGCGATGCGGGTGGAGGAGGAAGTGACCTATATAGGCTGCATCTCTCTCTCTCTAGTCTGCTCCAGCTTCCTGCATTTCAACGACATGTGTGTGTGTGTGTGTGTGTGTGTGTGTGTGTGTGTGTGTGTGAGAGAGAGAGAGAGAGTATGAGTGTGCGGTGGAAGGCGCGTATGAATAATTCAGCGGATGCCTCAACACGACCGCCTTCAATAAAACCATCCCCCTTAATGAGTCTTAATGACAGCCACGGCGTGGAGACAATCAAAGAGTGTGTGTGTGACTGTGTGTGTGTGTGTGTGTAAATGTGTGTGTGTGTGCAGTCAGAGCGTGGGTGGGTAGGAACAGGGAGCATCGGTGCCAGGCTGGTGATGTGCGCCGGAATAATGGCGCGCGTGTGTGCGTCGCAGGGAGCGTACCTGCCTGCCGCACGCTCTCTCCTGTGCGTGTTTCCGCGCAGGTACAGAGCTGAGTGCTGCCTTTGCCCCGGGCTCTGTCAAGGTTGCCCAGGGTAATACTACCTGAGACTTTGAGAAGAACATGAAAGCTGACTTCTCAGCAGGGGAGGTGAGAGGAGAAGCTTGCTGGGGTGGAGCAGCTGAGGAGAGGAGCAGCGGCATCCTTCCCTCCCTTCAGCTCTCCGGTCTTGTTTGTGGGTTTGAACTCTAAAATGACTTCATCCTTCCTCCTCCATGTAGTGTTTACAGCACCTCTTTATTTATTTCTTCATTTTTGACCGCTTTATCATGCTGACTAGAGAACCCTCCCTTCTTTATTGTTGTATTTTAGTTTTTGGAACTCACAGCTCACATCAGCCGGGGCTTCTTCAAGTTGCGTTTGAGGCGTGACGGTTGAAAATTGATGGACAGAAATGGAAAAATTTAAATTTCAAACGGACAGAGTTTTGTTTTAATTGAGAGACGTGATGTTTCCTTTTTCCTAATGTGGTTTAACATTCAGGACGTCTGCGCAATTCAGTCGAAGTTATATGTGGAAAAAAAACACCTATTTCACAGCATCCTCTTTCAAAAGATCACTTTAATTTGTCTTGACAGCAGGTTGAAAACATATCCATCGTCTGTGGTGTTTTATAATGTAGCGCAAGGCCTTTTCATTTACACTGTGCATATCAAGTCAAGTAGGCTATGTGTTGGCATTAACCCTTCTAACTTCAAAGTCAGTCAAGCATTTCTTTCCAGACAGTTTAACTATTGTAATACATTATATGTACATTATGTATCTATAGCTGCGGTGCTTTTTAGAGGAAAGACTATTTCATGATTACAGTTCACAGGTTTTATATTTCTGACTTAAAGATTATATGAAAAATGTTCAGGCTACATCACAGAGAAAAACTGAATAATTATTTGTGAGCAATATGTAAGAATATTAGTTAAAAAAAAACATTCAAAAATAGAGTGGTCAGATGAGAATGGGTGAAATACGGGGCAGGCAGTTGGAGGTGGGGGGTGTCATGTCAGAGGGATTAAAATAGAATCATTTAGATTAACATCATTTGTTTTTAATCAATAAGCACAGCGTCCTGGTGATGTTCACAATATTCATGAACCATAATGCACAGGTGACCAGTAAGTTACAGTCATTTTAAATAATTCATTAATTTTCAGCAGCTGAAATGGTCATTTATCCACAGAGGCATACAAACATTTAAAAAAATAATAAATTTATAACAAATTCCTGCTGCAGTGGGGGCTGCACTCTTTGTTATCTGACCTAAAACAGGTTAAGTAACATCAACATACTGTTATTTATCCTGTTATTCATTATTATTATTTATAATAATGCTATTTTCTAAACAAGAACAGGACATTTTAATCAGCCTACATAACTGATTTGAACAAAATATTTTCAAATTCATATGTTTTTCATATTTTCTATGACTAAAATGGTTCATTTTCAGGATAAAAATGACAAAATTAGGGTTTTAGGACTGA
The DNA here is from genome assembly GCA_027495735.1 of Lutjanus campechanus. NCBI lineage: Eukaryota > Metazoa > Chordata > Actinopteri > Lutjaniformes > Lutjanidae > Lutjanus > Lutjanus campechanus. The sequence continues at coordinate 6,396 of JAJHUR010091158.1, forward strand.
TGCTTGTGATTCGGGACTGTCCTGAATTTTTCAGAACTTCTGGTCACCTTATTCAAAAAATAACAACAACAGACTGTGAAGAAATAACAGTTGTTTGTTATGTCAGAGACATCTGTGTATTGTGTTGCAGTGATATCCAAGTAATGCTCGCTCCAGAGACAAATGTGATCTAGGCCAGCTCCACCTCTCTCGACCTACTCCACCCAAGGACCGTGACTGGTTCGGCTGAGGGTAAGAATATCTGGGTAAGCCTGTCAAACTGGCCTCCTGTTGGTTTTGGGGTGGGAGCTCCACCTCTAGGTTTAGCCCCACCCCAAGTTAGCATGCTAACCAGCTAGCCCTGGCCCGTCCTGTCTCCTAGTACCACATTGTGCTTCTTTTATCAGCTGGGAGATGTGTGCAAGCAGCAAGGTTGCTACATTCCCCAAGCTTAATTAGCTTCTTAGTCTAATAAATAACCAAATTCAACTCACAAAATGTTAAGAAACTAACTATTCTTACATCGATTTCCTTATGAAACAGAAATTTTTTTTAAAAATACACCTGAATTCAAGTTTCTCCCTTTTAGCGAGCTGAGACCAGCTTAAGTGCCTTGTTAACTCACTGTAAAAACCATCTCATTCAGATTCAACAGAAATAAAATAAAACTCACCAAAACTACCTTATTTAGTCTTTCCACAGTTCCAACAATCACCAGCTCTGGTTTGGTTGAAATCAGCCCTTAATTCACAGAGTTAGTGTGAAAATATTCTGGCTCCCAGATGCCCGACCTCCCTCTCGATCCTCTCTCCTCCTCTCGATACCTCCCCTGATCCCACTGTGTCTTTGTCATCCCAGAGGTCAGAGTCCTGGTTGGAGCTGCTGTAAATGACCTTGTCAAACTGGCCTCCATGAGCTTTTGGGGTTAAGTTCAGTCCCGGGCCGACTGTATTCACTGTGAGGCCTTTGAGTCCGATTCTATCGCTCAGGTCTGGTTCTGGTACCCAGTCCAGCCAAGCTCCTGTGCTAACGTAGTAAACGCCAAAACTCCCCCAGTGCTCTGAGCTCCCAGTCCTGTCAGGGTCAGCTGATATGACTGCTATTAGCTGCTTGGCTAACTGAGCTAACTAGCTAATAGCAAGCTAGAGTTATCAGTAATTAGCAGTTATTCTGGTAATATGTTGCCCCCTATTTGAATTCAATAGGTGGCCAAAATCCTGCAATTCTTGCATATCCCTCACTTAAATGGAGTTAACATGTGACACATTTGTTTTTGTTTTTTTTGTTTGTTTTTTTGCAGAACATGTGACCTGAACAAGAACCCATAAACTGCCCTATAAGACCACCTGTTCTGCTCATTTTGTGGGCTTGTTTCATTCACATATATCACCCAAGAGTAAAAAGAATTTCACACTCTGGAGCCTGAAGTTCTGCTGTCAAAACTCAGCAGATTAAAACATAACAAATGCAGCAGTTTCAGTAGTGGTATTAAGAGACATGAAATATTAGAAAATACTTTTAAGGTCAACAGCACTGTGTCATTGAAGATCCATAGAATGATGGAAATAAAGGAGGAAGGATATAATGTGAGGTTAGATGCCAACAAAATGTCTTGTTAAAGTAAAGCGGTCCATGAGTTAAGCGGGAGGCGGTCAAGGGCATATAGCAATCACAAATGAATGAAAATACTTTTCATAATAGGTGATGCTACACCGTCGGCTGCAATGTAGAATGTTCCTTTGGTAGAGACCTATAAACAGCCTGAGGCAGCTGCTGGAAGGTAAGAATTTTTTTTTGTACTGAACTGTATATATTAGAATTGAATCTCTTATTTATAATAATGCCAATACCAACTTAACAAACCCTGTTGTTAAAGCTCTCAGTAAATTGGCGAGCTATCATACCCATCACACTGATGCAGTGAAGAGAATATCAATTTCACTTTAAGTTTTACTTCAGTTGATTTCAGTAACTCCAAATTCATTCCGATGAAAGCATGATCAGGCAGACTGTGCACGACTCATTCCACAGGCCTGGAGCTCTTGTGAATTATTTTAGGAACTTTGAGAAAATTCTAAACAGGAGAACATTTGTGAATCTGTTCGTATGGGTGGTTTTTGCATAAGGTCCACTTGGTTTTGACGCTGAATCCTCATTTATACTTTGTTCACTTTGATTTATGCGTCAAGAAGAATTTGAAGCAGCCCTTTCACTGCACTAATCTCTCACTATATGTGTGAATGTAAATGCCCGCATCAGATAGACGCGACAATAAATATATTTAACCCTGCCAGCTTCTTAGTCTAAAGTCTGTCTGGGCTCGTGTGTGAACAGAGCAGGACACTGCCCGGAGAATTAACAGCAAGCAAGTGGGCGTGTTGATGACGTTGCACAGTTTGTAGCTTCTTCGTAGTCTTTTCCGCTTGCTTTTATGTATTTGATACTTACATTATAATCCCTCCAGGACTTCACCAGCTTTTTTGGGATTGTTTTGGTAAAACGCCTGATTTTATGAAAGCTTTTCCAAAAAAAACTGTGATGCATGTTGCAATGTTTTTAGCTGTTTTTTGCAATGAAAGTTGCATTTGTGTGTGTGTGAGTGTGCGTATGTATGTATGTGTTTGTGCAACTTGTTCCAGGAAGGATAAAACTTCATCTCAGGATTGCAAAAATTGTACCAAATATGCTTTATTTGTAAATGATGAAGTGCACCTGGAGTATATTCCACAAAGAAGCAAAACCTTTTGAACAATGACAAACCTTGTGTTTTTTCAGTACCTGTGACAAAATTAAAAAACAAAAAAACAAAAAAACAAAAAAATAAATAAAACACTGAGTGGGTTCATTGAGACGTACATGCATGACATTTGTGCGGGGAACTGCTATGATTGGTGGAAATGTCTGGAAGCTGTAATGATTTGGACAAATTTGTAGAAAAGTTGCAGTGATCTGAACAAAATGGGAAGGCTGTGCAGAATTCATGGGTGATTGGTTGAATTTTGAATTTTGATTCCAAGGGACTGTTGATGAAAAGAAAAAAATGAGAGCCTGTTAATTTGCCTAAATGTACTTATTTTGTATTATTTATGAAGCAGGCTAAAATGTCCTATAATGTCATCCTGATGACAGGAAATCAAAATAATGAGATGGGCTGGTAATGCATTTATTTCACATTTATCAAGTATTCATCGTGTATGTTTTGAATGATGCAGATAACATAAGGTGGTGCGAAAATGCACAAATGAACTATTCCACAGATTTCTTGATATTGTGATATTGTGGATCCTCAGAAAAAAAGTTGACTTGCTCAGATATCGTCAATTTTGGTCGTCCCTCCTTGATTCTTGATATTCTTTTATTTTGAAAAGCAACTGGATTCTTGCTGTTTACGTGCGCAGTCTGTTCTGTGGCATCCATCAAAAACAGACTTGGTGCATATTCTCCGCTGTAGCAGAGCTGATAACCACTTCTTAAAAAAAACAAAAGTGCACTGACTCGACTGGCAAAATACAAGTTGACTCGGGGTCGTCTCACCTGATGACTGACTTGAATCATTGACTTTCAGGGGGAAGCCCTGATGTAGTATTGATATCAATGCAAAAACAGTCATCATGATGAGTCCTCTTCCCTCTCCTGCCATCTCTTCCCTGCTGCCACGCTTTGCCTAAATCAAACTGAATATTTCCAACATGTGAAAACATTGACAGTTTCCTGTTGTTGGCTACATCAGTGAAAGGGCAAATTCAGACAATGTCCTGGCCTGATTCTTAGGACACAGTTCACATGTGAAAATGGCTTCTGAACAATATTGGACACTGAAAAACAAACCCTTATCTGTCAACTTAGAATGATTCCCTTTCCATCAATTAGAAGATCCCTCACATTAGAGACATCAGCAAAGTGATTATTCCTTTCAAGACCCTGCAAAAAGAAAAATCAACCTCATAATGACCAGTTTACATTTCACTTTTTTTTTTCTTCTGCTGGCTGTTCCCTTTTCCTCCAGATAAGTAGAGCAGCAGGCTGATATGAAATCAACTTCAATCTCAAACTCATTTCCACCCAAAATATCACTTCTAGCCCTCTGACCCTGTGTTTTGTGTCTCTCAGTCTGTGTGCTGCAGACAGCGCTACGCTGGCTGTTGTGTTCCATAAAGCCACAGATGACCCTGTCATCACCAGCCCAGCAGCAGATGTAGGGGCCACGGCTGGCATGCCGGTGTCACTGCCCAAACAGCTGTGCCACCAGAGGTGGGTACTCTCCCAAGCAATGATGGATGACTTGGACAAGTTTTGCCACCCTCGCCAGCCCACACAACTTCTGGGCTCTGGAGTTTCACAGCAAGGCGAGTACATACAGTATAGAACAATAACAAACAGCTGCTTCATCTCAACTAGTTTGAAACAGATTTGAATTAAAAAGAAAGTTTATGCTTCTGAGACAGTATATCATGCATAAACCATACTTTAACTCTCACGTGGCGTGGCATTACCGAATATTCTGTCTTACTATTGGGTAGCTGACGTATTTACAATAGTGGATTTGTCCTGTTACTTTACAACCACCTCTTGAATGGTTGTAGTCAGAAATGGAGAGTAACTACTGTAAGTACTAATACTTCAGTGCTGTACTTAAGTACAACTTTACTTTTACTTTAACAAGACAAAAACAGCCTAAAAGACATAGGATGAAAATTGCGTAAAAGATGTAACAAGATGAAAACGACATGACAAGACAAAAAATGTGTAAAAGATGTGACATTATAAAAATGCCATAAAAGACATAACAAGACGATATTGACATGACAAGACACAAAATGCATAAAAAATATAACAAGATGAAAATAACATAAAAATGTAACAAAATGAAAGTGACAGAGGTAGACTCAACTGTTGAGAAAAGTTGAAGTTCAGTTGGATTTGCGATCCTCTATAAACAGTTCGAAGCAGGTGAGAAAATGTTTTAATGTCATGTTTCTTCACATGTCTGATCTCAAATATTAGTGGACCAATCAGCCTAATCTTTGTTGTTTTAAATAACGTTTATGGCCAGAAACATTACGTTTTCAAGTCATGCCATTCTTGTGACCATGATATCCCATGAACACCTTCGGGGAAATTTCTTCAAACTTTGAAAGATGAGCCAATTAGATTGTGGTGGTCAAAGTCACGGTGACCTCATAAATATATTTTTGGCCATAACTCAAGAATTCATAGGCTAATTATGGCAAAATTACACACAAAAATGTAAGAGGATAAAATGATGAGGTAATGACATTTTATAACCAAAAAGTCAAAGGTCAACTTCATTGTGACATCATAATGTTCAGCTTCCTATCACTGTAAACGGTAACTTGACTGGTCGGTGGAGACATACACATATACCTGTCCACTAGGGGCCGCAAGTGATCAACAGCTGCTTCAGTCTGAAATCTTGTTTCTTGGGAGTCATGTTAATGTTGGTGGAACTTTGCTAGTTGCATTTGGCAGTTGTGGTGGCATTGCAGTAGGTGCTTCACCATTTGTTGCCTGGTGGGGATCTGTACTACACTGCACTGGTTTATTGTTGATAAAAATCAATAAAACAAACATATGTTAAAAACATTTTAGAAACCTCCCAAGGTTTCAGCCAGTGTTCAGTGCAGCATGTCGCTTACATATTCATGGACTCAGTAATGGTAGCATAAAATGGGAGCTCTGTTTTCATGCTTGTCAATTTCAGCTTCCAAACCACAGATAGAGGTCTTCATGATTGGACTATATTTAAATAGGAATTTAGCTAAATCAGATTTTTTTGTTTACAGGTCTAGAAATATCTCAACCTCCCATACGAGCATGGGGATTTTGGGACCTGACAGCATAATAGAATGATTATTCAAATCTGGCTAATGCTGGAAATTGGAAATGTAAAGGGTTAAGGAGGTTTGCACTAAAAACTGCTCTCTGTGGGGAGAAAGCGGGACCCAAAATGGAGGTCAGATGCACTTTTGTGGAGCTGAAATAGGGAGTGCAGGGGATACATGTCTTTCATTTCTCCAGTGATAGATGCAGCCACAAAGGAGACACATTTGAATAAAATCTCATTCAGCCATTTGCTGTTTCTCCCATGCAAATTGCGTCGTCATGCCGGCACCGCAGCAATTAGGCAACGGATGACGATGGTCGTGTTTCTCACGGCTTATTGCACACGCCTTCTGCTCCAACCCTGTATCTCCTGCAGCCTTGTGGGTAAGAGGCGACATGGAGGGAAGGGGAGAAAGGGAAATCTCTTCTCCTCCCCTCTTTATCTGTGGCTGAATATTTCGTACACGCGGCTTCTCAAAAGCCTGTTTCCCCTCTTCAGAAGCCCGTCTAAAGCAGCTTGCTGCTAAGGAGATAAGGACTAATGCTTCCTGGTCCTCTTCAGGAACCGAGCCTGTGATCAGCACTTGGCCACCTGAAGTGGTGCTGCGGTTAGCACACTTTGGTGGACAGCTAGGGCTTTGTGTTGTATGGCTAAAGAGTTGTGTTTCTGGCATCCATGCAGCCAACAACACACACTGCATGCTCTGAAAGTGCCTGCTCACATCAAGCATTAACCAGCAAAAAATAAGATTACCCACAGAGCTGGCTACCATTTGAAATCTTCCAAAACCTGACTTTGGTACTGATTAGGGATGTGTATTTCTCCTGCTCACATTATTTCATGACACTTAGTCCACAATCAGATACAAAACTATACATTTGTAACGAGATGACACTGTGATTCAAAGCTCATTTCATAAGATTTGATTCATCAGCAACATTGACTTGGTATTTTCACTTTTGTAGATAATTAAAGTGTGAATACATTAAGTTAGTTATTTTTATTTTCAAATGCACAATTACAAATACCCCCCAAAATGATGTCCATTAGACCAAAGTAACACAGGCAGGCAGTAATAGACTATATTTTGTATTTACAGGCCTGTCCCTGTCATGTCCCTGTAAATAAAACAACACGTGGCTTCATTAACCACAAGGAGTTGTGGGGTTAGTATCTGATTCCGTATTTGTTGCTAACAGTTACTTGCCTTGTGATTTCTGCTCCTTACTGTAACTTGAGTCAACACACGCATTCCCTCTTGAAGGTGAAATATATGATCATTTTAGTTTAAAACGTTATAAGATTATTAACAGAATGTGAAGAAATAGTTTTGACGTTATGTCCAAGGTGTACAGTATGTGTACTGTGTCTACTGAAGTTAGCATGCTAACCAGCTAGCCCCAGTCTGTCTCACTTTGTGAGGATAGTCCGATAGTGTGGCTCTGATTTGGTTGAAACCCTCATTTCACAGAGTTAAATTTGAAAATATCCTGCATTGACCTCCCTCTGGCTTCTCTCCGGCTTCACGCCTCTCCTGTCCCTGCCAGAGTCAGAGTCCTGGACAGAGCTGCTGTAAATCACCTCAGTGCTGTATTCCCTGTTGGGAAATAGGCCCCCGTTGGTCTTGGAGGCTGTGTTCACTGCAAGGCTATAGGCGAGCCTGTTTCTCTTGCCTGCTAGCCCACCTCATGGTGCGCATTCCCTGCTGGGTAGCTACAGTTAGCAGCAGCTAGCAGTTACTCTGGTTATAAGCGGTCCCCTATATGTTTGCATGAATTTGACAGGTTGTTGATTCTTACATATTGCACCTTTATATGAAGTGACAGTTCTATGATACAATTGTGTGTTTTGAACACTGTAGATACAGTGAAGACTTGAACAATACAGCAGTCCAACACTTGTCTGTGTGTGGATTTTTAGCACAAAGTAGATTTGGGAACATAGCGATCCAACTGTAGTGGGTGGGTTGCACAGACACACACATGCTTGAGACACAGGAGTGTAGTAAAAGGGGGAGACTTTTTAACAACTTTTTAAATTCAGTGTAGAATTTGGGTTGGATTTCCAAATGGCTATTTACACTTATTCTGGTCTTCTAATATACTGATAGATCTCTACACCACCAGTACCCATTGCTTAAAGCAATACATGTAAGTTAGCAACATGTGCAGCTGCAGCAACAGCTCTGCTTCGACTCATCCAACAGAAGAAGTAGTGACTTTCTAGAAAATACCACGGGTTACGACGGGCGGGTCACAAAGCAGCAGTCGTAGTAAGTATTAATGACTCCCAGAAACATTGTGTGCCGTAGTACTCCTTCTACTAGATATGCAATGTTTAATTGATTATTATTCAATTATTAAAAAATCTCCAACTTTTTTGATAATTGATTAATCAGTTTGAGTAACTTATTAAGAAAAAAAGCTTTTTAAATGTGCTAGAAATGTTCTCCTGAAGGTGATTTGTGGCCGGCTCAGTGAATCTCCCCCTCAGCTTTTGTCCAAGAACCTCTGAAGAGTTTTTATTTCAGGTGGCAAAAAAAATAAAAGACTGAATTTTATTCTCATTTTTGTCTTTTACTATGGTATGAAATTAAGTATCGAGAATCATGGAAATTCAGTAGTATTGGTAGTGACTACAAAATTCCTGGAATCGTGACGTCCCCAGTTGTGTTACGAGATTTTGTTGTAGTTCTCCTTTTGCTACTCGAAAAAACAAACGTTATATTCTTAGATTATATACAGTACATTGATTGAATAAATAATAAATCATACACATAAAAATGAAAGAAACTCCCTCTTAGGTATGCCAAGTTCTCCACCTGTGCAGCTCCAACCCAGTGAGAAATCTTTTAATTGCATCAAAGTGATGCTTATTCCCCTCCTGATAATACTGCTTGGCTGTGAAGGAAGGTTTTTTATCTATGCAGCCATATTGTTGCTCGTAACTTCCATCATCAGCACTGTCAGAAAGTTGTAACCCGACTCCAAATGTGAAATGATTTAGTGCACAACCTGTACATAGAAAAGCTATTGATCTACTGCACCGTCCAAAGCCCTCCTTAAAAATTCACAGGGCCAATAAACACACATAAACCTCACCTGGCAAACCTTTTGTTAACACACACAAAGTAGCTAATGGCTAATGATTTAGTGAATCTCGTGGTTATTTACGACTCCGAGCTTCGCTTATTAAAAGCTAGACTTGGAAGTTAAAGGCGATCATAAATTAGCTGTCGGAGAGGCGGGCGTTCGCGCTGAAGTGCATGCTGGGCCGTAAACAGCATTGAAATTTATCTTTATGCCAATGAGTGTGTTCCATACCTGGCAACCTGGGCGGTCCTTTGCTTTTAGAGTGAGTGGAGACCATGTGAGGACTTCCAGTGGGCTGTGTCTGAGGTATTGGCAATCTCATCTGTGTTAACCTCAAATGGAAATAAAATTCGTCTTCCACTACGAAGGAATAAATAGAAATATCAGAATTCACCACAGCGCACGCTTCTTCCTATTGCACGAGATGATATCTCCTTCTATACACTGTATTCCCATGCTGTAAAATTCCATTAGGCTGCTAAAATGACTTGTCCTCCCGCTGCAAAAGGTGGCGTCTATTTGCAGATTCTATCATCGACCGGGCGCTAACCTCCGTTTCTCCAAGCACACACTTCCACACACCCTCTCTGACGCGCTCATGCACACACTCGTGCTCCGTCCAACCAAGGCCATAATGATGTGCTATGTTCACATGTTACAGGAGTTTCTTCAGATGACCAGATGGCTGTAGAAGAGCCGCCTAATGGGCCAAACACCCTGGTGTCCATTAAATACATAGGAACCAGCCATGGTCTGTATCACTGTAATGACCTATAGATACTGGTGCTACTCCTGTTGCTGCCTGTAATTGGAGTCCCGGCCAGCGAGCACACACACTCATGGTCATGAACTCTTCTTACCGAGCTCTCACACACACTGGGACACACTGCAGGTTACCATTAACACACATCATCCCTCCTCATCTTGGTAAATCATGTATATTTTAGCTTTACCTCCCTTTTAATCCATGATGTGGCTTCTGTACCATCAGGGTTGGGATGGATACCATTATTAAAAATGTATTCTGATTCAATTACTAATTCCCTTTTTGAAAAATGCTTTCCGTTTTGATTTACCTCAGTACCAAATATAGTGAAACTGTTTAGCCCAATCCAATGTTTTATGTTTGTTATATTTACTGTTTATCCAGCTATACTTTTCTTTGCTACACGTGAATGTATGATCAATTATGTGCATTTAAATGCAAAACATGTTAACTATGCCGCTACGGGCTCACTCTCATAGAAAAAAATAACAATAGACGTAGTCTGATGGTGTTGTGACATTGTGTGGGATAATGGGAGTTCTTTCTTTACTCACCACAATCACCATCACGTTCCGTTTTATTTTTTCTTTGTCTTTTGTAATTTCCTCATAATTTCCTGGAAGTTAAAGCAGCGTTTTTCTTTTTCTTTTTTTTTTGAGTTAACTGATAAATGTACCAATGATAAGGCAATAACCAAGAACTTATAATCTGCCAAAATGAAACGAGAATACACCACAAGAGATACAAAACATATGCTGTACACAGACAACACAAAAAAGACACAAAATAACTAAAAATGCAAACTAACCATAAATTAAGCACCATGAAACGTGTTTAATTAAATGATTTTATACATGTATTAGTTATGTGAAACATTAATTCATGAAGCACAAATAGGTTAAATGAATAAAATAATAAAACAATAAGGCTCTTGTTCAAACAGCTGCTGCCTGTCCGGATCCAACAAAAGCCTCGGCCAAACAAAACAATGTTAACTGGGTTGCAGTTCCTACTATTTCAAAAATACCAAGGCAGACCAAAACAAATTATGTGCAAAGAGAAATGGTTTGAAGAAATGGTACACAAAACATAGATTACTGACTCCTCCCTTCTCTTAACCAGCCAATCGGGTCCACAAGTCATTAGACAACTGCTAGGCTAAAAACAAGGTTACTTACTAGTAGTGTCGGGGAGTAACTAGTTACATGTAATCAATTACAAAATACATTTAATTGTAATCTGTTACAGTTACAGAGACAAATATGTGTAATTAAGTTGGTTACTAACCAAAATGTTGGTGATTACAGGGGCTGCATCTGAAAATTATTTTCTGGTTCCCTGGCTTTTTTTTTTACTAAATGTATTGTAATCTGATTACAACTTCTTTTCCAATGAAATACAGTTACTTTTTTTTTACATCGTAATTATGTATCTCTGTTACGTATAATCCGTTACTCCCCAACCCTATGTCATGAGACTCATCGCAGCCTAAACAATAGGCTTTTAATTCAATCGTCTAATTGTCCTGATGTCATGATGTACGTGCTGACCTCAGCAGTGACCTACATATTGTCGATATGCGACTCATTACGAGCGGAGACAGTCGAGGGCCTCCCATGACTTTGACGGTGCATTGGAGAGGGTAATTGTGTGCCTATAAACAACGTTGCCTGGAGGGTATGTGCAGTATTCTGGAGATAGCATCGTCGCTGCGCAGCTTATGGGATCATATACGGCACGTTAAATGGATTAACCTTTTTTCCTCTGTGACGACGCATCGCCGTGTATCAATGTATTGCCTCCTTTGGCGTCTCCCTCTCTTTCCTCCCCACCCTCCTCTCACGATCTCCTCTCTTCTCTCCCTCTCCATACCTCTTCTCTTATCTCTCGTTCCCTTTTACCAGCACATACCACGCTCCCTCTTCTTTCTCCTCTTCTTCTCCCACGCGTGGAAATCACCCTCTAGGCGTAACATTTCAAATGGGACCGATGGCGAAGTGACACGCACGGCGCCGCCTTGTCTGTTCCCCGCGTCCCCGCATGTCGTCTACACAGGAGACCAGCGGGTTAACGTGGTCAGGGGCGTTGAACTCTCCTCGCCGGGGCTGCCATCTGTGCACTCCTGACAGAGAGAGATCATACTGTAGACGCGCGGCGCTCACCTGAATATGAATGAGGCTTATTCAGAAGGAGTTTCACACCACGTCGATGAGTCATGACTCATAATGAGGCTGATGGAGGAGAAAGCTAATGGCGGGGAATGCGGGCGCACGCAAACACACAATAGCTGCTGTAGATTGGATACGGCTTCATGCATATTCACAAACACACACACGCATGAATCCGCCGCTGTATGTCTGTCGCAGTCACTGCGGCCCACTGCAGCGGGGTGGGGTGGCGTAGGATTTTTAATTGTTTTACGGGAGAGTGACAGGCATGAAGAAAGGTGGCCTCGACCCCCTCCGCACACCTCCGCGCGCACGTTCGCATGCACCCCCCCCCCAAGTCCCTCCAGCACAGCGCGGAGACTCTGTGGTAGTGTGCGAGACAGTCTATTACAGAGACTGGGGAGGGCCCTGAGGTACACATATGGGAAGAAGATAACACATCGCGGTGGCAGCGGAGGGCTGTACAAGCTGCCGGCGAGAGTACATGTGTGATGATGGGTGTTGTGTGTGATTCTCCATGCGTGTGTACGCGTGTGCGCTCCGAGGTGTTAATCCTGTGTTAATCAATGACTGCGTGTGTTTGTGCTGAGGATGCTGGCAGCGGTGCGGATTCATGCGCGCGTCTGTGTGTTGCTGTAGCCCTCTCTCTCCTACTATCTGTCTACCTCGCTCTCTCCCTGCCCACTCGGTAAGTGAAGAGAGGAACAATAAGAGGCGTGTGGGAGTAGCAAGGTGAGACTCAGATATGGAATTAAGTATGTGTTATTACTACTGGGACAGGACTCGGAGGCTGCAGGCCGCCGGCAGCTCGTGCTCACTGTTCTGGCTGGAGATAAAATAAAATAGCATGTGTACACCAGCGTATTGCTTAAATATTTGTGTAAATAGATTATGAAAAAGTTAAGAAAGGGCACTGAAGTTCTGTGGCTGGTTGCATAAAAGCACAGGCTAAGGTTTCCCTTAAATTTTCATCGAAGGAGTTGCATAAAATAACTCAAATGACTTCATTAAGGTGATTTAAGGGAAAACTCTTTAATCTCTGAGTATTTAACCTTAGCTTCTTAAGTATTCCATTATGTGTTCCTAGAAGGTCCTTGGTGACCATTTTTCTCAGGAAATTTTGAGGGAAAAAATTCCCTTAAAAGTGAAATATTTTGTGAAACATTAGACAATGACCAGAGATGGCAAAAGTACACACAAGTAGAGCTTAAGTGGAAGTACAAAAGCTTTTATATATAAAAAAAAGACTCTAGTAAAAGTAGTACTGATTCTCTGAGTCTGAGTCTCCATCTGTCTGTTTCATCTTGATGTCTTTTACGTTGTTTTTCATCTTGTTACATCTATTTAGCTTCTTATGTAATTGTTTGTCTTATTATGTCTTTTAGGTTGTTTTTGGTCTCTTTTTTTTGTCTTGTTATGTGTTTTTTATCTTTTATGTTATTTTGGTCAAGTTATATCTTTTTTTTGTCTTCTGACTGTGGTTTTTCATTTTGTTATGTCTTTTCCGTCTTTTATGTTGTTTTAGTCTTGTTGCGTCTTTTACGTAATTTTTCATCCTTCTCCAGTGTTTACGTCGTTTTCACGTTATGTCTTTTTGTATCAACTTGTTATATTTTATATGTTGTTTTTCACCTGGCTATGTCTCTTTCTTGTTGTGTATTCGTCTTTTACACCATTTATGTCTTCTTAGATCTTTCATGTCATTTTACATTTATGTTTTACATTGTTTACATTGTCGTCTTACTTCTTCCGTCTTGTAGGTAATTTTCATTTTGTTACGTTTATTTAATCGTTTTCCGTCTTATAACGTCTTTTTTGTCTTGTTACAGGTTTTGTGTGTGACATATGCTGATACACCAAGGAATTGTTTTTTTAGTGTGTAATTGTTACATCCATTTAGATTGAAATCAGTCTTGATGTTGGGAAGGCAGCACACGATGCAAAATACAAATCATCAATAATGTCAAATGAATTAAAATTGGCATAACGGACTTGTTTTGAAAATGTAAGGGGTAGAAAGCGCAGATATTTGTGTTAAAATGTAGGGAGTAAAAGTAAAAAGTTCTACTTGAAAATCCTACAGTAACAAAGTATTTGTAGGTACTTTGTTACTTTCCACCTCTGACAGCGACTGAATGTATGGTGATTGAAAGGGAGGAGGAGATACTAAGACACATTTTTCAGGACAGAGAAAACACACTGGACAATATGAAACTTGAGAAACTTGTTAGAGAGGATAAATCTGACCATCAGTTAGTACTAGTACTAACTTTGTAGTTAGCTAACCAGACGTTAACACAACTCTTACTCACAACTCTCATTTATTAACATTAGCTTTTATTGGAACTCACCAGTTTTTGTTGATTCTTGGAAATGTCATATTTCTTTATTACTCCATGTACAGTTTTAGTTACTTCTTGCCTCATCCTCTGCTTGTGTGTATTTGTTATGGCTGGGTCAAATTTAATGTGGATTATGTGCTTGTACTTCCAAATTCCAACATTCTCACTTTCTTTGTCTTTCTGTTTCTCTTTGTCGTCCATTTTGGAGAAGCTAGCCAATGCGAGTGTGTTAGCTAAGCTAACTAACAACTGAATAATGCTGTCTAGTAACATTTAAGACTGCTGACTGAGGCAAAACCATGGTAACTGGAATTCCCATGTGCTATATTATCTGGAACGTGTGAACTCCTAATTACAACACGTGAAGTTGTGAACAGAACATTGTGAACTTGGAGCTAACAGAAGTTCAGATGGACTCATCCTAACACCAGTAAACATGAGCCCCATTTAAATGCACCATATGATATTAAGTGAGTGAGTAAAAGCCTTAGTCTAACCCAGGGCTGTCAAAAATATGGCCCGACAGCAAGAACCGGCCTTCCAGAGGGTCCAGTCTGGCCCACTGGACAGCGTTGTGCATGATCACGCTCAAAGAGCAGTGTTCATCAAACGTGCTTGTATTTTTTGTTAACGGTGAACTGAGCAGATCAGTTTGCAATTAATGAACATGAGCAGCGTTCACTCCTGAGAGACATAACAGCGTTCACCACATCAGCTGTTTAAAAAAGTGTGATTGCAGCAGAGAGAATGTGTGTGAATATGGACAGAAATGTCAGTGTGGTTTAAGGTTGTGCTACAGTCAGAAACAGACTGACAGATCCACGTTATATCCACTCTTCTCTGTCTGGTCTCCCTCTTCATCTCCTTCCAGTTCTTTTGTGTTATGGGGCATTCAATTTGCATTAGAAAGTTGGAATTATGACTTCTCAGTTAAAAATTTCATCAGTATGTTGTTGAAGTTTGCTGTCGTGGAGAACATTCTCAAATTGTTGTGAACCCTGGGACTTCAAATTAAAACATGAATATCATGCACCACTTAGTATGACATTGTTATAAAGACTCCGGAGTCCCTGGTAGGAGGAGGTTCTATTTTAAATTAGTTAAAAAAAATAAATAAATAACGTAAGAAATGAACGTGAACTAGTTCATTTTTGAAACTGTGAACTTATTTCAGAATTTTAAAAATGTGAACTATGAACGTGAACTATTTCATTTTAAAATGTGTGAACTGAACTCTGAGCTAGCTCTTTTTAAGTGTGAACTTGCACAACACTGTCACTGGATGACTTTGCAAAGTGTGAAAATTGCAGACAAGTCATTAATTCCAGCGTGGTCCAAAAAAAAATACACTGCTATTCCAAATTCATATTGTTAAAACTGTTCTTATTTTTCTGAAGACATCTCAGGCTGTCCATCATGTGTGTTTTTTAAATCTTAACCTCATGAGTGTTTTAAGAATATTTTACTTCTTAACACTAAAAAATGGGAACAATTTGGAGGTATTCTTATTTATGCAAAGGTTTTACTGGTCCAACCCACTTGAGATCAAATAGGGCTGTATATGAACTAAAACAAGTTTGACAGCCCTGGTCTAAACACTTAAGGAGGATGAGGAGACAACCTAAGAGGTTTTATGCAGCAACCCTAATCGAACCCCTTAGATTTGGGAAATATTTTGCTTGGGGGGGAAAACCTAAGTTTGAAACTTAAAGTGGTTTATACAACCGGGTTCTGCTTGTTGCTGAGAAGAGTAAATACTTGTTTGTATGAGACTATAAATAGATTTTTCCTTGGTGGAGTTGAAATAAGTAGTTGGATAAATTTCCCTCTGGGTGCAAGATATTGAATGACTCACATTGATCTTTAGTCATTTAGGAGGTTTGATGTTTTCCCCCAGATATATGACGACTTTTTTTCAACCCTCTCCGCATAAGGGAGTTGATGTGGGATCATTACCCAGCCCTTCCTCGACAGCATCTTTCATTACAACCTGACAGATGGAAAAGAAATCAGTGATTCTGCAGACAAGACGTCAGATAAAAGCTTTGTTGCAAAAAGAACACATCAGGCCATGTACAACACGTGCACCTCGATCGATTATCACATAATGATGGCCATAATGAGCCTTAATCAACATTCTCTTAACATCCTCCAGCACTAATGCATCCAGCCCCACCCACCATCGCTCGCAGTTGATCAATTACAGGGCCATTATAGTGAATGTCTTGCACAGCTCCCAGCAGCTCCGAACATGCCATGCAGTCCACTTGCTGGTCTCGACGGTGGCCGCAGCAAATGAACTTAGCGAACAATCTGAGGATCAATCCCATCACTTAGCCAATTAGACAATAGGGAGACAGACGCCCATTACCGTAAGAACCAATCGATAGCCGGAGCCAGGGCCCGAGGCGGGCTGTCTGGTCCCGTGGAGCCGCCAGGGGTTTGTGTGCAGCTAATGGAGGGAAAAAAAGGGGGCGGGGCGAAGGGGTGGGGCCAGGCGGGCGTTTTGATGGACGGCTTTGACAGGGTGCTATTGGCAAGGCTGGGAGGATGTCGACGCCAAGAGCGGAGATGTTGTAAACATGACAGAGAGAGTGGCGTAAGGATGGACAGACAGAGGCCGGGATCAATGACAGAGAGAGCAGCCAAGTCACCAGTTGATTTTCCTCTCAACACTTTGACAGTCCTCCTTTCACACTTTAGACAGTTTAAGTGGCTAATTCAGAGCGGATGGACAAGTTGGCCAAAATTCAGCGTGTACAAAATGACTCAATATTTCTGTTTTTCTCCCTGTTGAATATCATTTAAAAGCTTTTGTTACTCGATTTCCATCATAAAACACATTACGAATCTTGTTTATCGCATTAGTGTACAGCATTGACAGATGCTGAAATAATAGGCCCAAAGTTTTATTAATAAATAAACCACAGACACAAATTGTTAAAAAAAACTGTCTGACTTGTGGCTGAAGTGCTTGTAATTACATACATTCAAATTGATTTCATGCAAATAAGTTGTTACATTTTCGCCTCATTGTTGAGGCTCATTATATATGAATAGCATGTTATTTTCTATAGATGCTGGTGAAAACAATGTTTCAGCACACAATGCTTTTTGTGAGAGTAGCATCTCAAGTAGCACTTATATATGCAGACAGATTATAGCACATTACAATTTTTATTAAATTTTTAAAATTTAATTATAAATGCTGCTACCACAAGTTGGACAGTTTATTCCAGTTTGGGCTCACTGGTGTTGCAGATTGAAAGCTGCCTGTTATTCTTATTCCCATTACACTCTAGGTTGATGTTTGATTTTTATGACTGGAATCAGGATCATGTTTATAATGTTAAATGTCCTGTAAAGGAAAAAGGAAGCTTTTCTACTAACCACACATTAGAAAATAATTGCATGAAAAGACTGAGTATTGAACTGTGGAGTTAGACCGGTCTATTTTTCACGATTTCACTGTTCAGGGTTTTTTGGCCAGACTTGAAACATGGCTCGGTGACATGCCGGTGCCGCGGTGTCCCAACACTATATAAGCCCTACGAACTGACACACAAAAAACCCCACCTCACCCTCCCTAACGGTCAGTTACGAACGTACCTTCAGCGACTCTCTCAGTCTAAATGAGCCCAGCGGTTCACTTCGGCTCACTTCAGTTCCAACAACCCGGCACAGAAGAAAAACAAAAAACCATCCTGTCACCGTCCTTCGGCTCTGGTGGCCCAAACACGTCTGGACATGTCCAATGAAGCTGTCCATGTTTCAGGTCGTTTTCAGGTCACCGTGGTGTTTGAGACAGCGGAGTGGACACACCACCAGTGTTTCACAGCAGAGAAAACTAATTTTTTCATGATTTTCTGCCCTAATTTAAGACGTAGCTTTTTTTATTTTATTCAAATTTGGCTGAGTTCGATGTTGTGACAAACTCGGAACATGCATTTATTGTTGCTTTACATGATCTTTAACTACGTAGCCAAAGCCAAAGCCAAAGCCAAA
>JAJHUR010091159.1:3902-24249 GCA_027495735.1 Lutjanus campechanus
TAGCATATTTCTAGAACTGGATCCTAATCCGGGTCCTGGTGTTGATTTGAACTTGATTTTGTGTCTCAGACTCCACGAAGTTGATTAATGTCCTGGCTTCCTCTTTTTTTGTCTGTTTGATTTTGAGAAATTCAAATTACTTTAAATATTTTTCACTTTGTTGCCCAGGTTTAAAAAGCACCAGATACAGAGCGGTTTGCTGGGCGGATGTGGCGGTGGCCCACATGTTACAGAAAGTGCTGCTCCAGCTGTATTTTCAAACACGCCTTCTGTTTCTGCTCTCCCAGTTTTTTGGAAATGACCTGGTGAGACTTTCCACTGTTGTTTTCATTTGTGTAGGTATGATGGACGCTGTGCTCTTCCTCCCCTCCTACCTTTTGCACAAAAGCTGTCCGGGAAGGGAAATCCTTTGCTCTGATGAGGGAGGTGACTGTATCCAAAGGGGAAATACCTCCAAAACACACAGGATGCATAAACCGACATTGTTGCACAAACATTGCATCCACATATTTTATGATTCACTTTGATGTCTCAGTTTTATCCTCAAGCATTCAGTTGACACAATTTGTCACATTGTTGTTGAAAAAATGTTTAAAAACTCTGAATGGATCGGCTTGACAGTTCTATGAGTTAAATTTTATTTGGATTCTTATTTTTCTTTTCTTATTTTTTTTTTTTCAATGAGTAACTTTGAAAAGACGTTCAGTCTTTACAAACAAAAAAGGCAACGCAGCATTAACTAATTTATGTCACCTTACTTAAGTTTTTTTGCATTAAATTAGGTCACACACCAAATGAACATAATTATTTTTAAATCCACTGCCACATCAGAATTCCATTAACCCTGAACTTCATTGTGCCCTTTTGTTTTAAAATCATTCGCAACAAAGTTTGTACTCCTCACATTTTGATTTACTTTTGGCCCTTGGAAAATGTGATTGTGATCATCTTTGGTCAGGAAACAAAAAGGGTTCCAGGAATTTTTAAACAGCCAGACAGAAACAAAACATGAGTAACAATGCAGAGAGGCAATGCTGGCCATTAAAAATGTTACGAATAAAGCTGCATCGTGGAGATATTTTTTTTCACATTGCAGCATTTTCTGTGTAATTAACTCTCAATGAGGTTAGCTGCCAACTATAGGGAATACAAAAATAGCAAATTCCAAACCACAGCAACAAACACAAACTCAAACACACAAAGTTGCTCAAATTAGTTACACAGATCTTACTTAAACTCGCCCACATGGTGCCTTTATGTTTTGAAATGGCCAAATGAATTATTACGATTCAGTAATATAATTAAAGCCAAAATTAGATGGGAAAAATTCAGTTTCTATATCAGCCAACATGATAACTGATAATTACCTGCTTCTCATGGCTGCTATAGTATATAAGCTTATATTTTAAAAAGAAGCTTATATAACCTGTAGTTTATGCACACCTGAGGGTACGAAAGACGAAGATGTAGTGAGCAAAGATATTCCATAGGTCTGACTGTACATCAAAAAACATAAAAACATAAACATAATCCGATATTTATCAACTATAATTTAATTGTCAGAATAAGAAATAATATTATTACATATCTTCTGTGAATATTTTGTTCTGATTCGTCATTTACGACATCCTACGGTATGTTATTTCTGAATGGCAGACCTCTGCTATGAAAAACAGACCATTGCTAGGGATGCAGTTCTGATTGTAGATTATGGAGGACTACAATTAATTAATAGTAGAATTAGAATAGAATTACAATGACTGTTGTTATTAAACAATCTAGCTAGCAAATTTTAGTGAAATTAACTGTTTAATTGTGTCGCATCAGAATTTGATTATTTTTTTATTTCTTTATGTAACCGACATGTTGCATGGAAATTCTGTTTAATGCAATTTACAACCTGCAACTAGTTGTGAGTTTCAGTTTCACTGTCTAAAGCCAGCCTTAGCGGAAGTAATGAAATAATTTTTGATCTGTAAAGTCATTTTAAAATCAATATTTTGTGTCAAATCATATATATATTTTTTTTAGTAAGTAGCCATGTAACAAGTGACATAATGTAAAGTGAGCGGGGTCATTCTGGTTGTCATGATTTATTTTGCCATAATGACCTGCTCACTGTACATTATCTCACACATATAAATTTCCCAAAATCGGCTTTGATATTTATCATGCATCTCTGGAAGTTTCCTTGCAAGTAAAAATGACTATGATAGTTAATTCCCTTCTAGGTGTGAGGACTAAGAAATGCAACATGATGTTTTAAACATTGTTTAACGTTTTGGGGTTAATCATATCAGTAGGTAAGCAGGTGCAGAAGAGCAACCCTGTACTGAACATGTTGATTGTGTTGATCAGATCATCACAGACACTGTTTTATTTGCATTTACGTGTATCCCTTCTTACATTTTGATTAGAAACAAGAGTAAGCTGTAGCATGAACAGGCATCTTAAGAAGCTTTACCACATCTAATGCCTGAGATATTTTTAACTTCTTACATCCAAGTTATTTTGTACTGCACAGTCAACACCCACGCTCTAAAAATGTTAAATTAACCCACATTCGTCCCATGTTGGCTTAATGCTTCTGTCTGCTCACGATGAACAGCCAGAAACAACAAAGGCCTCCTAAAATAGTCAAGGCTTCCATGACAGCTACACACAAGGCTGGTTGTACTCTTGCATCATTGTAAATGCTCAGTAACATACGGGTGGCTTTGTATGTGTATGTTCACCATTGCAAAATGTCGTTCCATCTCCAGTGTATCCATGGTTGCAGAAGCAGGCGTTGTTTGATCCATTCAGGGACTTGCATGTTGCAAGTTGGTGACAAGAATCACAAATGTCAGAGAGGCTGCATGGATCCATCAGACTGGAGAGCCATGCTGCGTAGACACAAGAACCAAACAAAAGAGTGTTAAAATAGTTATATTAAAAGTACCAAATACAAATGTCAAAATACTTAAAATAAGTAATATTTCAAAACATTCTGTGATGCCACTGCTGCTTCTTTTAGTGTGTGCTCCAGTAAAAATTGTGTCTTTATATCTGGCCGTGTTAAACCTGCCACTCATGTAACCACACAGGGTCCATTGAACTAATCCACTGAACTGAGCAGATACAATTTTAGAATACAGCAACAAAAATTCTGTTGTAAATGGCAAAACAACGCATAAAATTTTAAATCATTTACAAATCTTATATCAGCCTCGACTGGGCCCATCACACAGCCTAAACTCAACAAAGTTAAAATGGACAGCCCATAAAAACAGACACATCCACTATTGTCTCCCTGTAAGACACCTGCTAACATGCTAGAGGATACATAAGCCCACGTACCTGTCAAAAGTACAAGTTTCATTGGCGACTTGAGCAAAGACTCCATACTTGCGCTGGGTCTGGATTTTACTTTTAGCACAGACTGTGGTGGGCTGGCTGGTGACGTAGTCCATTTCCTTGCATCAGTTTTCCTGTTTCCCTAAACCTGGCCCTTCCTGTCTTGATCTTTAATCTGCTTTCAAAAACACACAGCCAGCCTTCACCCTCCCTTCTTCACTGACCGCTCCAACACAAAGCACCCAGCAGCACACTGTGTCATTTGCCTCCTCTATAAGGAACACATGATATAAAAGAGGTTTTAGCAGCATTCAGTCACTTTTCTGCTCTGTGGTTGACACTGTGATTTATGTCGCCATTTTGGGAGCCTCCATGCCATTGTTCTCACTTGAACACGTACAGTGGGTTATGTAAACACAGGCCAAAACAACACCGACTAAATAACACGGAAGGACGACCCCCTCCCTTCCGCAAAGAACTACACACAAATTCACACACACATTCCAGTGCTGTGTGTCTTCTAATCACCATCTCATTGTTCATCACAGACAGACAGGTCTAAATACCTGTAATAAGGAGTCGGCAATGTCACAAAATTTGGTTTAGATCCAATATCATGTGATACCAGGGTCAGAATCACTGATATCTGTGCTGATATCTATATTTTTAGTGTGAAAGCAGCTCATGTACAACTGTATCATGTAAAGGGAGTGAAATATGTTATAATTAACAACTATTCTACTTGTGAATATGTTACCAACAGATAGTTTGCCCAACACGAGGCATTTATTTTTACAATTCTCTGTAAATTACTAAATCACGTTTAAACACAAGACAGTTTTTTTTTATATGGTAAATGAAGAAATTATGCACGCCTGCACAAAACAGCAGCAGAGAAGCAAATATTGCAGCACTAAGAAGAACACATAATGTGTTCAGTGTGTCATCTGATGGATGCTTTTTTTGGTTTTGGCACTATCGATATTACAAATAAAAGTTAGTATCAGTAGTATTGATACTTTGGGAATAGATCCACCCATGCCTAGCTGTAATTCTTCCAGGCCTTTGCTGCTTTGCTGCTGAGCTAAACTGATTGAAGCCTTTGAATTTCAGTTTATATACTGAAATATGTAATGACATTCTTTAGTGTAGTGTTTGCTGTATCCTTAGAATGCTGTTTTTAGTATTCTTAATGACTAAATTGTTGCCTTATTGGGTCACTTACAGTATGTAAGAGTCACAAATTAAAAGAAAAGAAAGTGAAAGAACATATTTAATGGATGGAGTCCAGCCTTGACAATGGCTTTTGTTTTCTGATTTTCTTTTAAACTGTCCACTCATCCTCAGAACAGGGTCTCTGCACGCCCTTACAAAGCCTAAACTCCAATAATTTTACTTTAAGGCCTTCAATGTCTTAAAAATGTCCTCAAAAATTGATTTATGATGTTAACATTACTGTAACAAAATTGGCTTGAACTTCAGTCTCGCTTGTAAATGTGTTTTGGGAAAAGAATTGTAGGTTATTGATCATGCTGTAATAACTGCACAACGAAACCAACACTGAACCACTAACTACTAATGCAAACTGCATGTACTTTTTTGCCATTATGGACGTGAAATAGGTCTTAAATTGCATTCATAATGATCTTAGAGTCACAGTTTACACCAAAATCAAAGATACCCATTTTTCCCCTGGCTTGTAGTGCTTTGTGTGGCCCAACATCTAGATTTTTTTGGTACAAGTTGTTTTTGGAAACTGGTTTTGAATTTTTGTATTTTCAGCGCTTTGAGCAACACATGCTGAGTGCCATTTAGTCCCGTTATACTGGAGAGAAGGCAGACATCTCTGTGGTCGATATCTCCAAAACTCTGCAACCCATCTAGATGGATAAATTGCACTACAAGCAAGGTGAAAATTATGCATTTTTTCTTAAAAAGTCCTAGATTTAACTTGTTGAAACCTGCAGAAACCCTGTCTGAAACAGTGGTCTATAGAAGATACTATGTGCCATTTATAAAGTTGCTGAAATATCACACAGTTTGCTATTGTTTCACATTTCTATGCACAGTGCCTAAAAAAGACAGTGTATTTCTATCAGCATGGCTGAAGTAACAGTGGTGTACAGATACACAGAACAAAAATGGCTATATAAACAGACTTTTAAGACTCTTAGTGCTGCAGTTATATACTGAGTGTGCCTTTGAAGATAAGAGATAAACCAACATGTTTTATTTTTGTTTCTTTGACACCTGTCATGGACTAATGACCCCATTCTCTGGGTGGGAAATGAGCAGGGGTGGGTGCTGGTTTCATTTTTGTTGCTGGGTTACTGACCCACACAAAACAGAGCTGTGAGGAACAGCTTACCTAATGGCACATGTCAGTTTTTAAGATTCTCATCTATCTTCAAAGCCTCAAAGATCTCCATTTCAAGCGCAGATATTTATAATTGTACTAATCCGCCACACCCAGGAATATCAACACTCAGAATTGATGTTTTAAGGTGGAATTTAACCAGCAGTGGCAGTTAGGAAACAGGTGAATTCAAATGTGAAAGCGACAATAGTCCAAAAAGAGAAGTAGCCATTCAGGTGTAACTGAGGTCTTTTCAAAGCACCCTCTACTTTTTGGCACACAAACACATTCATTGATGAATAGTTTCTCTTGGAAGATAAGTTCTTTGTTGACTGTATTGCAATCTGTGGAGGCGGTTTGAATTGCTTAGGCAAGGCGTTTAGTTTATTGCTGAGAAAGGCAGCTGCTTTGAATGACACCATTAGAATTGCTGCATTACTGTCCTGGGAAAGTGCTCGGTGAAAACCACATCTGAATGTCTCGCTCTGACACTCTCCTAATAGTAAGGAAGGAAGTGATGTTGTCTAGAACAAACCTGGACTGATTGCACCCTTCCTCCTCCGCTTTTTTGTCTCAGGAAATCTCTCATTTAGGGAGAAATTCGTAAAGCTCTCTCAGGAGCTTGCTTGCTCCACAATGACATTGTAAAAAAGACACCTAAGAGAAAAGATCTCTGCAACTGTGTGGAGGCAGTCTTGTGTAAATGTTTCCTCTTTTCCTTTCCTCTCTCATGGATATGGAAATTTTGACTCTGCAGTCGCAGAATTTTGCGTGGGTTTCTGTGTGTGTGTGTGAGCAAACGAAGAGTGTTGTTTATGCTATTCAGGCGATATTGAGATTTGCAATACAAGACTACACTGGAGAATCTATTTTGACACTTCTCACACATATCTGCTCTGATGTTGGCCTTATGTTCAGCCATGATGGGAGGACTGAACGGTGGGGCACAGATGGCAGCAACTGTCTCATAAACTTGGAGCTCTTGAATATTTCAGTACACAAGGTTGAAGAGACAAAGCACACTGTCTGCTCAGGTTCAGAGATGCCAGCTGCTGTGGGAGTGGAGAACCCTACAACATTTACATTACACTTAAGTATAGGTGATGCAGCTGTGACAAAACAGCCTGCGCTTCATTCAGTGGAAATATTCTCACTGAAACTGGAATAACACCTGTCAGGCATTACAAGAGTAAAAGGCAGTAACTTCACTTTTGGTTGAAAATGAGATTTTGTCATTTTTATTTGTCAGCATTTGGTCAGGAGAAGATAAGAGGATCAAGAATATCCTCTTATAAAGTCAACAAAACACCCCAATTTCAGAAGTCTTTTACAAGCTATTTGGCTGACCAGTAAAAAAAGAAACCTTAAAGGCATTTTTTGTCTGCTTTGGTGTTTTGAACTGCACTTTTGGAGACCTCAAATTCTCTCTCACATACATTTAAAGGACCATTGTGTAGGATTTAGTGGCATTTAGCAGTTAGCCTGTAGACTGCAAACAACTCACTTCACTCTCCCCTTCCACACATGTAGGAGAACATGTCATACTAAAAAGACCTCTTCCCATTAGCTGACATTGTGCAACAAACAACTGTAAAGTGGTGGATAGATTTTTTTTTGAGGGTCACAACCCCCGCAAAATGACTAATTTCAAAATCAGGATTTGATCCATTTGGTCCAATAACATTTGGAAAGCCTAGATAAACTAGATGAAGTTAGCCGATCTGGGTAGCGAAAGTCTATAGAGCGCTTACTCTATGGTCTGCAAGATGCAAAAGCATGTACTTAAGATTTGGGTAATTTAATACGTGGAACCCGACTTCAGTGAGCAGCTTTCATAGGAATGAATGTCCAGTTCTCCTTTAATGCATCCATGACCTATGCACCAAATGGCTCCTTGGAAATGAACAATTTTTTATTTTCAGGTGATTGTATACATGTGAAAACATACTTATGAATTTTATATTCCATTTCTGCCATATTTTGTCATTAAATCCCCACAAATTGTAGACACTGGTCCTTTAAAGCTGATTTACATAACAGTACTCATACTGGAGGCCTACTGCACTGTAAATCACATAACAACTAACAACATACAGTACAGTAGCTGACCAAACTGTGTGAATAGTAATATGTGTTTATCAAAGCTTTGCACCCTCGGAAATAAGAGACATGATAATCTTATTACCTTATTGTTGATAAGGTAACACAAAGAAATGAAAAATGAAAGGGACAGGTTAACCATGTTATTTTGTCTAATTTTTGTCATAAAATGTAGCTCAAAGGCAACAATTTCAGCCTGCAAGGTGATAGATTGCAAATATAATTACTCCAGTTTCATGAATTTCTTGCAAATATGACAATATTTTGCAACATTACTGATCGGGTGAGGAAAATCAAGAAAATGAGATGAAAACTCTCAACCCACTGGAAGGATTTAATTGATAATATTTGTTAAACTACTGCCTTAAAATTAAATGCTTAATTAATCAGGAGAAACATTTGTGCAGTATGAAAATGCATAGTGGCCCACATAGGCTATGAGATAATTTTCAATTGCAAAACAGAAGATTATGCAGGGACTCACACTTATAACAGCAAGTATTAAATATCGCAGGCAATTAGCGTGAAGGCCCAGTCACACATGCGTTTAAACGGTTAAATTTTGCAGCAAATTAATTTAGTAACAAATAAATCCTCGCACGTTTTCGCATTGAGTTCATGTTTGGTGGACTTTGAACCTTGTTGACCAATAGCACGCTGCTTTGACAGTACCGATGTACGTTTTTAGGTGAGGGACAGTCCACAGTGTAACAGCTTACAGCATGCTGCGTTCTAGTCAACGCCGGAGGTCGGAATTTTCCCACCTCCTACTGGGAAAAGCACATTAGAATGTCACTCAGTCGTTAATCCCACTTTTGAACTAAAATCCGTCTACGGAAGCCTAAAATAATAGCCTACATACTAACATATAGCATAAACCTGTTCTGCACGCAAACTGTAGCCAGAATATGTCGCCAGTGTTATTAAGTGGTGTAAAATAAAGTGTATAATGGCGCCTATTACCTAACGTGCCATTTTACCTCCTCTGTGCCATTTATGCAAGTAGGCTGCACTGCTGAGGGTTCACTTGAGTGTACATTTGACCAAGAAACCCATGATTTTTATTTTGGTGTCACGCAGCTGGAACACTGAAGTTTCTAAGTGGAAATTCCGACCTCTAGCGTTGTCCAAACGCAGCATTATTAACCGTGCTAGGCCGTCTACTTTTATTTAACCATCATCTCCTTGTAAAAGTAGACACGGCTCTACCAAAGAGGAATTGTTTGCAGACTGTTAGAAGCCAGGAGTCAAAGGTAAGATTTTGAAAAAAATAATATATATATATTTTTTAAACTTTTTGTCCCAACAGCGGAACAGTACAGTGAAACTAGGAGTTTGGAGAGCTAACGTTATTTGTGAATGTATAATGCTAGAATGTTCTCAGCTTGCTATCATTTTAGCCGTTACAGCCGTTTACTAACTAGCTAACGTTAGCTAGCTGTGAGGAGTAGCCATGTCACCAAGCTACGACTGTTGTGCTAAGACACGTGTTTGCGCCACTCTCTGGCGTAACCGGACTGTAAAAAAATAGTAAGAGAGAAATGTGCCATAACGTAGCCACAAAATCCAGGGCTAGGGAGTTCTGACTTGCCGTTTACCTGCTCGACTTGCTCGTGTGTTTTGCTGCCACAGAGGAAGCATCCAGGGCTGTTTCTTTTTTAACAACGGAAATGGACCGAATAGAACCGTTTGAACATGTTAGAAGGTGGTAAATCTAAAACACTCTTCAAAAACTAACCTGACAAATGTTTCTGAATGTGAGAGTAACTTATACGACTAAAAAAGGAGTAAGATAATGGAGCTAGCTTTGCTAAAATCCACTGGTTAATGTTAATGCTCTTTGTGATGGGAAAACAGAATTAGACCCATACAGTTAGTCATGTTAACTAGATCTCAATTTAAATACACAATTACTTTATTTTTGTTTTATAATATGGCTACTGTACATTCAGTAAGCAAACAGTATAACCACACACAGCAAACAGATGCTTGTTGTTTCAAAATAATGTTGCCAGTATTAAATTTCACATTATAACAGCAATAGTGAGGCTAGGCTCAAGAGGTTTTTAGCTGTGTAACCAAGAGACCTTTTTTCACAGCAACCATTTTGACATGAAATAATTGGGTAAACACAGGTGTTACATGGGCTATTAATTAAAGTTCAGTTTCATTCGGGTCAAAGAGTCAAGGTGCTGCTGTTATTAAACCGGACCTTAATTGCCTTAATATCATTGGTAACACCTGTGTTTACACAACTATTCATATCACTATAGCTGTATTGTAGATTTAGCATACAAGTAAACTGATAGTACTTCATTTAGGTGGGCCTTTTTGTAGGTGGCTAAAATATATTGTTTTGTTTTGTATTGTTTAGCTTCCTACATGGACACTCTTGCTGCCTCTTGAACTGCAGGTGTGATGACTGCCATCTGCTGTAAGTACAGTAACTGTGGATAAGAACCTCATTCAATCCCACTTCTATCCCATCAAACTGTTGTCTATCAGAGTTACAACCATTAGTTGATTACTTGATAAGTCAATCAAAAGAAAATTAATTTGAATATTTTGATCATGATTTAATCCTTTGTCATTTTCAAGCAAAAATGTCAAACCTTTGCTGGTTCTGGTTTCTTAAATGTAAGAATTTGCTGCTTTTATTTGTCATTTATGATAAATTAAGAGTCTAATGTTGACTGTTGTTTGGTCAAAAGAAGCAATTTGAAAATATTACTTTGGGCTCTGGGATATTCTTATGGACATTTTTCACACTTCACATTTTACAGACTAAATGATTAATTGATTAATTGTGAAAATAATCTTCAGATTAATTGTTAATGAAAATAACCTTTATTTTCAGCCCGAGTGTTTATAGTGAATGAGTGAACGAGTGAGTAATTTCAGACGCGCATTATAATTCCTGAAATTTAGAACATAAGAACAGGAATAAAACATGTTATGTAAATGAACAAATTAGTGATATTTTTTATTTGATTTCATATGGCATTTAACATATAACATGAAACAGCATTCTTTCTAACATGACATAGTGAAGCCTTCTAGTTTGACCTTTAGTTTAGTTTTGCCTCTTTGTTGTCTCAGCTGTGGATGTGCAGGCAGACAGGAAGTCCATCACAACTTGTGGTGTTAATGTGTTGTTTTGCAGTAAGTGTGTCTTCACCACCCACACACTGTATTGTTCCCTTAGATTTAGTCAGGTGACAGGTTAGGGTCTGCTTCCTCTCACATCCGGACAGTAGGGACCAGCAGCAGACACCATTTTCCTCTTCAGCCTCTAAATGTGCAAGACAGCTGTTATATTTCATAGGTACTGTGAGGGGCTAATGTTATATAGCTCACTCTAAATAAGCAGTCTTACCATTTTTTGACCTTGTTGAACTCTCTTTGTGTTGAAGTGTTGATTTAAATGTCACTGCAAAGGTAGTTTAAAGACATTTGACTAGACCGAAATGACAAAGAAAGCCTGGAAGTTTAGCCTTTTTTTCATGCATTGCCACCAAGGAGTGATGGGCAAATGTCACTCTGCACTTACAGAGTAATAATAAATAAAGCAGTTCTGAGATATACCATTGTAGTGTATGGATGATTTAGTGCTAGTAGCTGGACTCACAAAATTTTTATTCACTGATTTTTCAAATAGCTTTTGAGCCACAAGTGTCCAAAAGCCTTCACACTGTTTACAGATTAATATCACAACCAAACAGTCAGCCAGCATACAAGCAGTGGTTCTTCAACCAAGTTAAGCTTAAGCAAGCTTGAGCAAGGTTTTTGAGGCCATGCATTTCCATTTGTTACTTGGGAGCATTCAAGGCCAGTGAAGCTACTATTTGCTAAATTGTTGCTCGAGTCAAAGTGGATGTCCCTGGAAATATCTGTCAGGTTTTGATAACACGCTTGAAACCACTTGTCGTAATTGTAAGAGTAATTGGATGGGTCGTCAGATCAAAGTTCCTGTGTGTGATTATGATGGAGTGGAATGGGGTCAGTTGTCTTGGTCTGCGGTTTGGATGTAGTGTACTGTGCAAATGACCAACACAAAATCCATAATGAAAAGCTAACACTTAACTGGGTGGAGGACTGTGGTTCTTTTATAAGAAAAAAAAAAAGAATGTAGCTCAATGTTATTTTTTTCTTATATTCCTTGATGAACTTTAGATTTAGTTTCACAGGGTCAGATTCAAGTTGGTACTGAGTTAATAACACTGGTAGGCTTTGCAAGTACAAAGTCATGCAGAGAATGTTTTTCCAGATTCTGAGTCTTTTGAATGTTTAACCTTCTGTTTCACTGTCCTGTCCTGCAACCTTATCCACATAGAATATTCATCTCCTGGATACCAATAATTAAATACCAAATGACAGCCTCTTCTCATTCCCAAGTTGTCAGTTACCAAAGTTTTGTTAGGCCTCTTGGCGACTCATACACGTACACACACACAAGGTACCCTTTGGCAGCTGAGACACACTACTTCACTGTAGAATTAAGAGCCACAAAGTCCATGTATGGAGGAGATGGGGGAGACTTTCAACCAAGAGACTGGAGTTTGTGTTCTGTGTGAAACCAAAATGTAAATAAAAATTTCAAGGTACATAACGTTACGTGCATCACATGATTTGTGTCATGTGACTTTCATCTTGTGACTTGGATGTCTCGCATCACATAGAACTGCAACAATTTATCGATTAGTCAATCGAAATAAAATTTCCCTTAGTCGATCCAAATAAAACTTGGATTGACTAATTTAAATTTTTGATTTGCCAACAATTTTTTTAATTCGTTAATCAGTTCCGTCATTTTTCAAGCAAATGACTTGGACTAAAGTTTTGGACTGTTGATTGGACAAAGGAAGCAGTTTTGAAGAGGTCACTTTGGCCTCTGGGAAGTTGTTAGGAGGATTTTCCCCTTTTTTGACATTTTGTAGACTAAATGATTAATCATTTAATTTTGAAAATAATCAGAAGATTAATCAATAATGAAAATAATCATTACTTGCTGCCCAAAACATTTGTACATAACATAACATTATTATTTTAACTCAAACCACAATCTTTTCACAGACCTAACCAAATAGCTTTGTTGCCTCAACCTGACTAAACTGCAACCGTTTCGCGATGTTAACCATGTGTTAAAAAGGCTTTCTGGCAGCATCTCATACAGCTGCTGAAGGGTACCTTCAGCAGGGTTGGTATTAGACAAACTGGGATGAGAACTTGTTGGAAATGATGTTCAACAATTAAAAGAGGTGAACTGTATAATCATTAAGGGGGATCAGGGATCATGTCTGCTCTTTGTTGTCAGGTGTGTAATTCTTATGGAAGTGGGGGTGGAAAAAGTAAATGCCCCACTTAATTAGAGGTGGGAATAGTAATCGGTGCATTGTGGGTTTCTCTTTAAGGTTAAACACTGACGTACACTTCTTAACTTCTTAATGGGAATTCAGGAAACTCAATAGCCAACTATTCACTTCTGTCTGGAGGCTGCTTTTCTATATTGCAGTGATGTCTAATTTTACGGGAGGAGGAGAAAGTCTAACGAGGTAACAAGCTTATTGACTGAAGGGAATGAATGTCATGTTAATCAGCATGAGTCATTCTCCCTACTGACAATAGCTTCTCTCTATTATAGATAGCCACCTATTCTATTCATATGTGAAATATCATTTCTATTATGTTGTTATTTTATAGTCGGACAAAAGTTTTCTGCTTGCCTTGCACATACTTAACGTGAGTCAGTGGAGGTGTAGATTGTAAAGGTGTAGATTATGCTTGTGAAATGGACATAGCATCATATAGAACATTAATGTCAGTTCAATTAGGAGAGACTTTTTTCTGAGTGTACAAAATGTATTTAATGTGCACAATCTGGATGAGAAATGTGGAAAGTCTTTGGCGATTAGACCCCATCGTGATGTCATCATGTATGAGAGGGTAGTGAAGCTGCAATTAATGTAGGAAACCCCCAGTGGAGTCTTGACATTGTTGGTGGTAAAGGGCTGGCTGAGGATCAGGATGTAATGAAGAGTGGACTTCTGATGAGCTCGACCTCAGCCCTGGTTATGAAGAACTGTAACTGAAATCACAGCTGATAACAACAGAGAGGAAAACAGATTTTAAAGTTCGTCAGCAACGACATGATTGGCTGATGGAGACGGTGGCCACGTCTGGTTCGATAACTGCCAAGTGAACACATATAACTGATTGAGAGTAAGCAGGAAAGAGTAAGAGAGAGGGAGTTGTGAATGAATGAGGCATAAAGATAGTCTTCCGGAATGAACTTGTGCTAAGCTTTTTCTTTGTAGAGCCCATTCATTGTAGAGCCCCCTGCATGTCACATGCAGGAAAAACAGTGCAAGGTTTAGGTTTCATTTATGGTCAGGGATTATTTGTTTGTTTTGTTTTTTTTTTCACCAAGAGAACTTCAGAGAACTTTAAGTCTCTACTTTAGTGGAATTAACATCATTATGTCTTCTCTTGTTATGATGGCCCACTGGCAGATGCAGGAATGAAATATAATGCTTTTTAAAATGTACATATCCACTAGGCAAAATAAAAATACTGCTGACAGGTTTGTTCGCTGCTGCCTGTTTCTCTTCCCTTTGTCCCGAACATTATGATCAATTTGTTGTAATGATTGGCAGGGTTTTTAAAAAGGGAGGTTTGAAGTGTTGAATGAATTACAATTTGGCTCCTCCTCGCATGACCATTGCTGAACAATCATCCATCACTTCAAAAAGCCTTCCCAATGCAGACATACTTGCATCATGTGCACATAATTATAGCATCTTATTGGTCTGTCGTTTTGGCAGAAATGTTCAATTAGAATAATTCTATTTTAAAGTCTTTGTTGACTGATATGATGATGTGCCGATATTAGTGTAAATCCCCAATTTATGTGGAAGTCAAAGACTTACAGTCCTGTGTTCTTTTTGAACAAGATGATACTTCCTATATCAGAGGCTGGCCTTCAGAATAAAAGTCTATGGGAATTTTAATTATTTTTTTTTAAGTCCTGTAATTTGGTGTTTAATCATCCTCTCACCAAACAAAAGCAGAGATTAATATTTGTCAGAAAAATAGTGAAAATACCATATGCACCCTTATTAAATGGTCAGAGCTACCTGAATTAGAAAATTCCTCTTAATGCACAAAAATAGATTATTGTGTTTTGCTTCGCCTCCAAATAGATATAAAATCCGAAATAGATTTGTGTACATGGATTTCCACACCATTTTTTATTTCTACCATGTGTCTCTGAGGGACCTAGTGCCCTCTCTGCCCATATCTTTCTTTCTTTTTGTTTGTTGAGTAAATCAATGGGCACAGATCATTTACAGTATATAAAATTATTTGGGATTAAATGTTTCCTGGTCTCTTCTTAAAGAAGATAACGTAAAGAATGATACTTCAAATATGTTATTTCAAGCTAGTTTTATTAAAACTGGCTGTGGCACATTCTTAATGGCAGTCACAATTCAAACTGATGACAGTTTATCCTGAAAAACCATGGCTGATACAAACATATTAAGAATAAAAAATGAGGGGAAAAGGATACTACAAAAGTGGAAAGTTACTTGTTACCAGTTGATTTTTGTGCTCATTGCACTCTTGGCTAACACTGAAATGCTCTATACTTTACTCAGAAGTCCATGTGCAGTTGTACATATGAAATAGACTTTGTTCTATGTCAATTCTGCATCTGGACTTGAATTTTAAAAAGGAGCAATTTCTCCAAAGATCGGGAGCAATTTACAAATGAATTTCCTTCACGCTTGACTGCTTCATAAAAGAATTTGTCCTGACTCAGATTGAACACAGTTGAATGATCCTATCCATATTTCCGACTTCTTTACAAGACAATGTTTTCCATTTTCTGAAACACAGAAGTCTAAAATTTCCATGTTCTCAGGTGCAACAAGTGTTACTGATTGGGCCTTTTTTCCCTGCCACCAACCTCTTGTTAGGTTACCGACTGGAACCAAATGACACTGGAAGGAACTCGTGTTCTTTCAAGGATAAAGGGGATCCTATTGAGGTGACAAAGCTTTACACTGTCACTTTTCACAGCTGCACCAAATAAAATGATCAGTATTGCTTTTATATTTAGTTTTTCAACAGCATTCACGTTGAAATAATTGCTGAATAATCATCAATATCATAAAATCAAAACCAATTATGGCAAATGCATTTAGTCCAGTTCTAGTGGAGATTCCTAACAATAAATCAAATCTAATTAATATGAACAATCTACTTTTATATTCTCTTTTCTTTGCACCTTTCATGTATATGTAAGTAGGGCTTCAACAACAACAGCAATTATTTTCATTATTGATTAATGATAATTAATAAATGGTTATTGTCCTGCTTAATTGACATACTTGTTTATTTTCAGCTTTGGCTCTATATTCTATCTATCAGTTATTTCGTTTTATTATTTTTAAGTCTGTATGTTTATATTTTCTTTGTAATTGTTTATGTTTTGTGTGCATGTATTGACTCCAAAGCCCATATGAGTTTTGAATAGGGGTGTCACAGTTGTTTAAATTGACAGTTTGACTTTAAGGTCACAATTCAATTCGATTTCAATCTTTTTTTTCGCACTCATGACTATGCCATTATTAGACTGTTGAATCTTAACTTGTAAATGCCACAATTAGACAGGGGTGGAGAGAAAAAAACAGAGAGAATTTCAGATTCAGACTTTGATTTATATAATTGAATAATTTTTTAAATTAATATAAATATTGTGACACCTCTTTTTAAGCTGTGAATTGTCATTAGAGCTGCAACAAGTAATCAATTGTGAATTGATTATTAAATTAATGGCAATTTTGATAAGCAAATAATTGGTTTTAATAATTTTTTAAGAAAAGTAAGTCCAAATTCTTCAATCCCAGGTTCTTTAAATTGGAGTATTTTCTGGCTTCTTTAGTCTTTTATGACAGTAAACTTAATATCTTTGGGTTGTGGGTAAAACAGGACATTTGAGGACGTCACCTTGGGCTTTTTGAAACAGTGATCATTTTTCACCCTTTTATAGACCAAACAACTAGTCCATTAATTGAGAAAATAACAAAACATGAATCAACAATGAAAATAATCATAAGTTTAAGCCCTAATAGTGATAGTTTTATTTATAAGACAGATTCAGTGGTCATACGTGTGCACAAGGACATACAATTCCACAAACTTTATCACATATGACCTCATTCACCTGCCATTCACACTTCCAAAATTACTACATGTTATGATGTTAAAAACTGCATTGATACATTCTGGCATGATGTGTTCTAACCTTTGGTGCAATTGATTTATGCAAAGCTAAAGGTGAAGCCATTAGTTTCTGGTATGAGATCCCTCTGTGAGGCCGATTCTGAATTTATAAAATTTCAAGAAGCTCTGATAATTTAATTTGGAGTGCCCTTTTATAGGTTAGGTCACCTGCAGCGCGCCCTGCAAATTGAATAAAGAACAGTAATAGAAAACAGGATGTCAGGTGGGCTCCCTGCTTATAAAATCATTAACAACAGTGTGTCTTTTCTCATAAAGGAGCCCATTTATTCTGAGGAGGAAATGTTATGAAAGTGTAGGGAGCAACTCAATTTATTTTTCATTAGAAATTAACTCATGAGAATCACTGAGAGGGTTAATAGCTGTATGTGTACATCAGCAGTGTGAACTAATAGGTTTGAGAAAAGGCTGTTCAAAACACTGCTGTACTTTTAAAAAATAATAATTCTCTCACCTCATGTGCCTTTATAAGTAAATTGCAATCCCCATATGTACTCTCAATGATGCTGTATATAAAATATTATTAATAATATAGTTATTGTGCAATAAAATTTCATTATGATTCTCAAATCATTGCTAAACATAACTGAGATTTCCTTGTAAATTCTCTGTCAATATATTCATTTTCATTGTAAAGAGGAAGGATAGGAGACAGAAACAGACTGCACCCCCTACACCGGTCTCATGCTGATGGCTTTGTTTGGGTCATATCAGAATAATGCAGCAGCTAGGTCAAATCCTCTCCATCCTTAACAGACTTCCACAGAGCTCCTGGTGCTCCCAGCATGACTCAGGCCATGTACCGCAGGAGGTAGAAAACCCTGCCTAATCCCTTCAGTGCTTTTACAAATATCTATATTTCCTTGCTGAGGAGATCTGAAGATTACCGCTACAGCCCATGTATCTGTGGACAATGAGTTATTATTGTACCCACATGGTGGTTTTTCATCGGCCCAGCAATCTATTTTATGGCTCAAGCTGCTTTTCTGCTATGGATCTTGGGAATACAGTACGTGTTACAGCAGCTCCAGACTCCAAGTGTTTCTTGTTCTTGTTTTTGGTGTACAGGCAGATTTCACATATTCTTTACCAAAACACCACGAGTAACATTTTCTTTTAAGTTTGGAATATCTTTGTTCAGTACTTTTTAAATTAAATATTTAGACAAAAAGTTTGGGAATAGAGCAGGATTGCTTTGGGAATATTTTGCCAAAATTATGACTTTTTACAAAACTGTTGTGAGCTGGGACTTGACACTGGGTGAGAGCAGTAATGTGATTCTGCTTTGAACAATTCTGGACCCTCAGGCAAGACATTTGGTTTGTTTGGAAGGCTGACCACTTACTGCCTGGCATTGCTGAAATTTTTTTTGCCACATCTTGCCAGTGTTGGGTTAACTCTCCAAATTATAGCCCAATAAAAAATGGATTTTTGAGATATTTAGAAATAGGGCTGAAAAATATGATAAAAATTATTTATTATTGTCATAGATATTGCAATAGCGATATGATTCATGATTAGTAGGAATGATCATTTTTGCATGTTCATTCTCTCTGAGAAAAAGATTAAAATCAGAATAATGTGACAATGTACCATGTATTGTGGACGATCAGAATAAATAAAAATTTTGGATTGACAGACATGTTTGTTGATTAGACAGTGGTGCAAAATTAAGCTAATGTTATGTGATCAATGTATGTTAGAGATCCATGTATATTTCAAGGATACTATATCTGCAGTAATTAGCCATTTAATTGATTAACAGAAGCCGATTCGGCAACTATTTTGGGTAGGGCTGCTTGATCATTGCAAAAATCATAATTATGATTATTTTGTTCATTATTGATCAAATTTTTTTTAACATGATTACTCATTGACTTAGGAAACTCCATGCATTTTTTGGACCAAAAAAACCCTTATTTAACAGCAGATTCCTTGTACTAAAACTGAAAAACAAATTCACTTTATGCACTATGTACGATGGTATCATGGGCTTCTACTTGTATTTGGTTCAATGTATCTGTGTGATATGTCTGAGTTTTCTTCTTTAGTACTGAATAGAGCTGCAAAGATAAGTCAGTTAACTGATCAGTTGTCAAATGTTAATCATCAACTGTTTTGATAATCAGTTAATTGTTTTGAGTAATTTTTTAAAAATAAAAAAATGTCCAAATTCAGCTTCTCAAATGTTAATATTTTCTGGTTTCTTTAGTCCTTTATGACTGTAAACAGAATATCTTTGGGTTGTGGGCAAAACCAGATATGTGAGGACATCACCTTGGGCTTTGGGAAACAGTGATCAACATTTTTCACCATTTTCTGACATTTTATGAATCAAAACAACTAATTGATTAATCAAGAAAATGACAGACAGATTAATAGATAATGAAAATAATCATCAGTTGCAGCGCTTGTATTGAACATACTTGGCGAACAGCGACACACTGTCAGCTCTGGTCACATTGTCATGTTGTCACACAGTCATCATGCGCTGTGAGTTGTCATATGCTTAGGCTCTCCTCTAACTAATTTGTATTCTACTATTATCTATTTGGGGCCACGATTGTCCGTGCCTGCTCTCCCAACATGAGTTCATTGTATATGAGTGTATGTGCACTTCTGCATGCTATATGATATGCTACTGTCTAACAGTTGAACTAGTTTTACCTTTCTCATTGACCAAAGACAGAAATTTCCATCATTTTGAGCAGAACTAAACATGCAAACATAAACATGCAAGTCTGGCCCAGAGTGAGTTTTGGCTTTTAGGGGGAAAGCACAATATAAAGGAAAGGCGTGCACTAGATTTATAACACACTACAAAACAAGAGCATCATTGCAAAGCAGATTGCAGTCTGATAATCGTTTTATCACAATTATCGCTTTTTCATAATCGTTGGAAGCCAAAATCGTAATTGAAAATGAAATGTGATTATGGCCCATCCCTAATTTTGGGTTGATTAACTGAATAATTGTTTTAGTCATATTTCAAGCAGAAATGCCAGATATTTTCTGCTTTCGGATCAAATGTGAGGATTTTTATTGTCAAGTATGATGGTAACTGAATGTCTTTGGGTTTAAGAGTGATAGTAAAATGATACAAGTAAATTTCCGAGACCAAGTGATTCATTGCATAGAAAAATAATTGCCAGATTAATCAATAATAAAGTCATTGTTAACTGTAAGCATAAAGGAAATCCCTGGATTGGAGTTACAAAGTTTTCACCTGAATATAGCAATGCAATGTCAACC
>JAJHUR010091159.1:24269-58226 GCA_027495735.1 Lutjanus campechanus
TTATGCACTATGTACGATGGTATCATGGGCTTCTACTTGTATTTGGTTCAATGTATCTGTGTGATATGTCTGAGTTTTCTTCTTTAGTACTGAATAGAGCTGCAAAGATAAGTCAGTTAACTGATTAGTTGTCAAATGTTAATCATCAACTGTTTTGATAATCAGTTAATTGTTTTGAGTAATTTTTTAAAAATAAAAAAATGTCCAAATTCAGCTTCTCAAATGTTAATATTTTCTGGTTTCTTTAGTCCTTTATGACTGTAAACAGAATATCTTTGGGTTGTGGGCAAAACCAGATATGTGAGGACATCACCTTGGGCTTTGGGAAACAGTGATCAACATTTTTCACCATTTTCTGACATTTTATGAATCAAAACAACTAATTGATTAATCAAGAAAATTAATAGATTAATAGATAATGAAAATAATCATCAGTTGCAGCGCTTGTATTGAACATACTTGGCGAACAGCGACACACTGTCAGCTCTGGTCACATTGTCATGTTGTCACACAGTCATCATACACTGTGAGTTGTCATATGCTTAGGCTCTCCTCTAACTAATTTGTATTGTACTATTATCTATTTGGGGCCACGATTGTCCCTGCCTGCTCTCCCAACATGAGTTCATTGTATATGAGTATATGTGCACTTCTGCATGCTATATGATATGCTACTGTATAACAGTTGAACTAGTTTTACCTTTCTCATTGACCAAAGACAGAAATTTCCATCATTTTGAGCAGAACTAAACATGCAAACATAAACATGCAAGTCTGGCCCAGAGTGAGTTTTGGCTTTTAGGGGGAAAGCACAATATAAAGGAAAGGCGTGCACTAGATTTATAACACACTACAAAACAAGAGCGTCATTGCAAAGCAGATTGCAGTCTGATAATCGTTTTATCACAATTATCGCTTTTTCATAATCGTTGGAAGCCAAAATCATAATTGAAAATGAAATGTGAGTATGGCCCATCCCTAATTTTGGGTTGATTAACTGAATAATTGTTTTAGTCATATTTCAAGCAGAAATGCCAGATATTTTCTGCTTAAGAGTGATAGTAAAATGATACAAGTAAATTTCCGAGACCAAGTGATTCATTGCATAGAAAAATAATTGCCAGATTAATCAATAATAAAGTCATTGTTAACTGTAAGCATAAAGGAAATCCCTGGATTGGAGTTACAAAGTTTTCACCTGAATATAGCAATGCAATGTCAACCACTTACTTTATTAGCACATTCAAACTGAAGGGCTCATACATAATGCCTGGCTTTATTTCCCCCGCTTCTACAGATGCGGTCTATATTAGTAGAAAAGAAAACTGCATAAAAATAGATGTTTTACACACTGTCATCTGCATACATCACGATATTGAGTGGAATTGAACCCACTATTCCCATGAGTTAATGTATGTGTTCATTAGTGTAATCTGCAGTGTAAGATATGATTATAATGTAAGATTGAACACTGAGAATAAACACACATATGGGTTATTCATGGTGGTTGTGTATTAATTAGTATACTGCCTCTCTGGTGTGTTTCATTAGGGGCTGGGCGTTTGAAGTGTTTCTTTACCAGCAGAGGATGCTCATGGCATTACAGCCAACTCTGAAGAAGAAGAGCCTCTCTCCCGTTTTCCCTGGAA
Source organism: Lutjanus campechanus (assembly GCA_027495735.1). NCBI lineage: Eukaryota > Metazoa > Chordata > Actinopteri > Lutjaniformes > Lutjanidae > Lutjanus > Lutjanus campechanus. Next base: position 25,919 of record JAJHUR010091159.1, read on the forward strand.
GTTCACCCACCAGGGAGGCTCTGCTAATAAGTTCCCTGGGCTAAACCCAACCTGTTTTCAGCCTCATTCCCTGCAATGTAGAGAGAACTAAAGATGCATTTGCTCTTGTGGACTTTGCAGTAGAGCTCCTAACGGACTGGTTGTACAAAATATTCTGCTGCATAGTTTTGGACTTAAAAAATGGAGTATTTGTATCATGAAATATAAAAAAAACGTATGAGGCAAAAACAGACTTTCAGTCTTTTTGTGACTTTCACTTTCCTCACCACTTCACAGCAGTGAATAAGGATTAAATAAATTGCCTCAGTGAGGGCTGGGCCATTAATGGTCATATTTTCACAGCCTAAATCTGAAATGGAAATGAGAGGCAATTATAACAGTTTTTAATATCACCATTATTCCATGGTGACCCTTCATTTCACACAGTTTGGGCACTTTGGTTAAAGTAGGCAGGCGTGTTGAAAGTCACACAGGCTTTTGTTTTTCTTTCTGTCTGAAAGGGGGACTTTTCTTCGCTTTGACCTCTCAGAGGAGTGCTTTGTGTGCTCACTTTACTATGTTATTTTTTTTTCTCCCTTTTTCAGCTGTGTCAGGGTGTCTGACTGTCCAGGAACAGTCACACAATCTGTCCTGCTAACCCAGAAGAAGGCTTTTACAGCCTTCTGTGATTTCTTGGGGGGAATCACAATCTGAAGTGTCCTCTACGGCCACTGAAAAGGCAGGCGTATGCGATTTGTTTCTGCTCAGAGAAAAAAAGATACTTAATCACAAATTTCACTCAAATATATTAATAATGGTATTACTTTCCAATGATACTATTTTAAAAAAAAATAAATACAAAAGTGGAAATATAAACTGTTTATTGAAGAGGTTAATCGGCAAATAGTTTTGATCATTAGTTCCGCCAGACATTCCAAGTACATATTTAAGGACAAATGTTAAATGCCCCAGTTCCAATTTCTTAAATGTAAATAAGTGCTTGATCTTCTGTGAACTATAAACTGAATACCTTTGGGTTTTGCACTGTTTTGTTTTGGATGATTTTCACTCATTTTCATTCCCAAACATTTAAACACTAACAGATGAATGACTGATCAAGAAAATAATCTTCATATCAGGGCTGCATCTTACGATTATTATCATTATTGTCTAATCTGCTGAATATTTTCATGATTTATTGTTTAGTCCATTAAATAATTTTTCAGAGCCCAAAGTGATGTCTGCAAATTGCTTCTTTTGTCCAACCAACAGTCCAAAACCCAAAGCCTCTTCATCTAGCCTACCAATACCAATGACAAAGAAAAGCAGCAAATCCTTAGATTTAAGAAGCTGGAGCAAGCATGTTTGTGATTCAAAGGAAATTTATTGCAGTTCTACTTGACAGTAATCGATAATCAAAATAATCAGTAGTACAAATGAAGAAGATCCCAGTCTAAAATTGTCAGTTTAGTTTCTTCATTTAAATTCTTAGTTTTCATTTCTGAAATTTCAGTGAAGATGTTTTTCTTTTCCACTGGCGTTGTAAAGTCTCTGTCCATCTTGAGCACTCCCTTTGTTCTCATTTTCCTCCTCAGTACATTTGTGTGAGAGTGATGCTTGTTGACACATATTTGGACAGGGCAGAGCCTCCTCTATCAGTGGAAGGTGTCCGTGTGCTTGTGAAGTTATCACCCCCAACAGATCAAAGACAGTTGGCACATTATTTATGCATTGCTGAAAGGTGAGGTATTCAGCTGAAGTCGGGCAGCAAAGCATAGCTACCCCTTATTCCCAAGTAATGACTTCCTCTTGATTGAGTGCTCCCAGTCAAATTCAGAAGCTCTCCTTTGTGTCCTTTTGCTTTGGTCTGTATGAGACACGGGACTCTGAGGAAAAAGTATCAATAAACTGTATTGTGGATTCTTTTTTGCAAAAATGAGTAGCATCAGTAAATTTCAAGCATCTTGTTAAACCAAAAAACTAGAATAGAGCAAAGTTGTCACCATATTCTCTCTACCAAATTGTTTAGGAGCTGTTGAGAAAAAGTGAAACACTTAAAGAAATAACTTTCCCATCTTGTGTTGACCTCACAAGACTTCAGACAAAATGAATAGTGACACAAATACACATGCCTAACTTCGAGGTTGAGTCCCCCAGACCGTGATGATCATCCAAAAAAATCAAAACAAAAAAAACCCCGAAACAAAACATTGTTTTGTAGAGGCAACACAGCGGTGAGCCTGAGGCTACTCTTTTGCTCCCCTTTACTCTCAGGCCTAAGGCAACAACCTTGGTCCACAACATTTCAACAGCTTTCGATATCAGTTGGGAGATATGTGTCTTGTGCCTTCATTTATTGATTATCTTCAATGTTGCATTATAAGTACTTCAAGTTATAGCTAATGATCATGTCAGATTCGACTCGTGTACTGCAGGAATTAAGAAGTCAAGGGTTCATTTGCAAAAACAGATACGTATCTCAGTTTTTATTTATTTTCCTCTCCAAGGAATACCAATCAAACAGGTGCTGGGCTGTTGATATCTCAAATGTTTAATTTTCATAAGTTACGTCTTTTTTATTGTGGACTCAAGGCAATATGAATCAAACTGGTTTTGGTTTATTCATATTGAGAGGAAGAAGTGTTTATCTGTTTTTGCAAATGAACTCCTTGAGTGGTCTTGGTTGCTGTTATGTTTATCTCAGCAGTTGGATCTGATAATGAAGCAGCATTTAAGAATCTGTGCCACTTTAAACAAATGTTTCTGATGACCAATGGAAGCAGATTTAAGCAACTTGCTCACTAAGGACTATTTTCACTCAAAGGTCATGCAGGATAAGTGGGGGGGAGGAGGTACACCTCGTCACTTTTTGAAGGACTAAGTGTTCTGCACTGAAATAGACCACTGGGAGACTCAAATGACTCAAAAGGCTATATCAGCGAGCACTTGTGGTCGACGTTATTTATTTATTAATTTGAGGCCTGTCTACTGACACATCTGAGTGGTCTAATTGCTGCGAATTGACACCGGTTACTGTCCATAATGGGAGCTTGGGAGTCTTTCCTAACCGCGGTTCATTCAGCCGCCCCTCGCTGCAACTTAACTGCCCTTAAAATGTCTGATTGCAACACGGGAGCTGTGGGGCGAGACAGGATTATCAGTCTTTGTTGTGTGACTGTGTCTATTATCCTGACCTCTATTCACAGTGGGCCCTTAGGAGTGTCGCTTCCAGCCACACAGCAAACTACCCCATCCCCGACAAACAACAAGTGAACCAGAGATCTCCCCCTGTCCCAATGCACTAGACACTTACAGCTCCAACACTGGGCAAAGCACTCCACTGCAGGTAAGGCTATCAAATCCCTATTGATTTAATAAAGATAAATTGGAGGCACTTCCTTTCAATGTTATTGCAGCAGACGCGATTGATTGTTTGTGTTGACTGGTGATATTGTCACATAGCTGGGTGACTGCTGTTAGTTTAGGAAGTTCATTACTAGTGAGGAGCTGCTGGCAGAGTCTTTAATAGGGAGATAAAATGCAGGCAGGACGTTTGGGCTACTCCCGTTGTGCTGTGTTGTTAAAGGGGATGGTGGTGAACTGTGTTCTGCTCTGTAACTGCGTGTACGTGCATGCATGCGTGCGTGCATGTGATTTTGGAACAGGGATGGGCACCTTGACTTCATAATATTTTTTTGCAAAAAAGGCTACCATGTGCTTCATTTGTCAGTGTCCTCCATAGTCTTTTTCTGATCTGTATTTCTCTTATATTGGGCTGCGCAAATAATCAAAATATTATTGAAATCCTTATACGGCAAAGTACAATATCCAAATCCAAAGCTACAATTTTTTTTTAAAGGAAAAATGTTTGCAGATGCTCTGGACTAAATCTTGTTCTCTACATATAAGAAAACATGTTTGTTTGGTATAGACCCCAACAAATCTCACAACATCATGATTTGAATAGTTTTTTTTAGTGAAAATGAAAATTGTGATGCAAAAATGGAATAAGCACTCTAAAAACACACTAAAATTTTCAATCATGTCTCAATCTGTCATAATAATGGCTTTTTATTTTTTTATTTTTTTTTTTACCATGATGCTTAAAGTATCTTTTTATTTGTTAGTCAGGCCAGTTTGAGATTCTTTGAATAATAATTCCTTTTATTTTAATTTATTATTATGATTACAGAGCAAATTTTTTTATGTTGTCTTTATAATCGCTCAATATTAAAATAATTCCCACCTAAAAAGCATAAATTTAAAAAATGCATGTGCTTCTACTAGACATTTAAACCTGTATTTGCATTAAACAGAATAATAGACCGCATTTTGAGTAATAAGTGATAAATAATGAATCTGTCATTATTATTATAATTTATTATTAACAATATCCTCTGTCAAACAACATTTAATTTGACATCTATGGATCGGTTTTATATTGATAGCAAAAAATAAGGTTGATAGAGAAGCTCAGTTGGAGGGGAAATCTATCTAAAAAAAACCTGCATCTGGAAAATATAACATGTCATCTCTTTTACAGTTTCATAGAATAAGTATTTTGTGTGGTCAGCTTTTGTAGCAACATTTAATATAGTTATTATTCTGAATGAAAATTAGGCTGGAGAGAAAGTTCCAAAGCCTTTTCTCTTTGTGCTAGTGACATGCGGTAAGAATAGTACAACAATGCCAGAGGACACAAATAAGGATCCTCGTCACTGCTCCCAGAGGTTTGTGGATTGAGGTCTGGCACGACACAGCACACAGGCGTAGTAAGCTTTGGAATCCAGTTCCATAAATACTTACCCATTAAAGCACAACTGATTAATTCATCATGTTTATTTTCATGGTGGATGTCATGTACTCTATATATAAACTCTCTCTGTAATCATAAAGATGTCAAGGCGCCAAAAGTTTTGAGGGCTTTTGTGGCATATTTTCAGTATTAAATTTGACCTAAAACCTAAATACGCACATGATGAATGAAGGATGAAGAGAGACAATGGATTTTTTCCCTTTTTTTGCTTTTAGTATTCGCATAGTCGATTGAAATGTCTATGCTGTCATGGTGGGTTAAAAAGAGGAAAGGGCATTGAAGTTAACATCATCATTCATTAAGACTTTTTTCAAAACCATATATGGTAGTGCTTTCGTTTCCCTGAGCCTATTCTTTCAGAAAAACAGCACAAGCATATTCCTCTCCATCTGTCTTGAGAACTTTCAACCACAGCAAGTGTGAATTCAATTTATTTTTGTGTGCCCTGATTCACCGCAAATTGCTTAATGGTTTGAAACTCACTCCTGACAGCACCATTAGAGACTTGTACAGAGATAATTTCCAGTGAGGGCCATTAGAGATGTTTTGTACTTTATGCATTTCTGTTGCATGCTGAAGAGTATTGAAATGGGGTCATCCCATGAATGTGCTCAGTTGGACAAAAGTGGGGAAAAAAATATAAATCAGTTTAAAAACAGAATACTAATTATAAAACAACAGCTTTTAGAAACCAAAAGCAAAAAAAACATACATTTAAAGATAAAAGACAAATAAATAGACCAAATAGGGACATCTGGAGGGCACTTTTTGCCTCACACACGGTGTAATTAGACACAGTTTTAGGCAATTGTTTAGAACAAATCAGCAATGATTTGGTATCCTGTGGTTACAGGAAATAACTCCCCAAACTCACTTGGTAGATTGTTGTTGCTGAAGTTATCTCAAAGTTGTCCCGCTGTCAATCAGAGCTGGTCCACAGACTTTGGTCTCACTTATCCTCCCACAGCCCACTACATCAGATGGGGATGATTGCAGTCTTGAAATCAATGAAACCACAAACCTCCCTGATAATATTCCCTCATGGGGTGCAGTAGCAGATACAGCTGGGTCACTATTTATCCATCCACTGGTGTCTGTACTGGAGACATTCGTCGGCTCAATTTGTGAACTCTGCTCAATAATTTGATGCCTAAATCTGCATAATAACCAAAGGTGTATGAACAGCACAAAAAGAAATGTGTGATATCATAAATATCACAGGGTTCAAAAATCAGGATTGCTTGCTTGCCTGGAGTGAGGTAAATGCCATGTTGGGCAAGTAAATCTAGCAACTCACTTGTGCGACCAGGCAAATGGTAAAAAAAAGAATTAAATTATTAAAATATGTTGTAAGTAAAAGTAGTTTTTCATGTGCTGTTGTTAGTCCCTGAAATGTGGAGATTTCCCGCTTTTTTCAGTTATTATCATATTAAACTGAATATCTTTGGGTTTAAGACAACAAGAAAATACTGACTTTAAAGACATCACTTTGGGCCATTTTCACTATTGCCTGACATTTTATTGACATTGCAGTGCTAGATTAAACCTGACAATTAACCTAAGTCTTTGTTTTTTCTTTGATAACCATCAATAAATAAAGCTATTTGAACAAAAATATGACTTGGGGCAAAAAAAGAAAAAAACCCCAAAAATATATTAATGTTGAACCCTGTATGGAAATCATACGTATTTTATTGATGGAATCATTGGTAATAATAATGGTGAATGGGCAGGTTTCAGTGTTAGTACTTTTTGTTCTGTGTTGAGAGGAAACACTCAGGAACACTTGTACATGATGACACTTTTGTTCTTCGGATTTGTGAGATCATACCCCCGGAGAAACATCCTCGGATCTCTAAGTGGACCGATTTGACAATATAAAAGTCTCTCAAGCCCTCCGATCAATCATTGCTTTCCACTGCATTATTCCCCAAACAATAAAAAGACAATATCAGATTAATAAATAGTCTGTTCTTGGCCGGGATTTATCCTTGTGGGGCGGGCAACGTCTCCTTGTCTGAAGCCACCAAGCAGTAAGAAGGATTTGGTTGACAGAGCACAGCGGGCCCAGAGATGTCTCTGCATTTGAGGTCGCTGGTGGATAGCAAAGTTATCTAAAGCCCCAGTTTGTGTCGATTTCCCCCTCCCCATCCCAGAGTGAGTGTCAGAGATTAGTGGTGCATCCATCCTCCGTGACCTCTAGGAGCTAAAGAGATACTGTGTTGCCATCTTGTGACGTGTCAAACAATGCAAGGCCAAGACTGCCATTTCAATGCCATGCTACGCCACTAGATGGGCCCTTTTGTTAAATGCTTTAGAATGGTGGCCTCGCATATAATTTCAGCCCGTATATATACACCACCATGGCCACCATCCCCCATCCCCTGAACTGGCTTTTACAGGGTTGTTCTGCAGAGGCATGTACTGTAGAGACATCACTAGGAGTACGAATGTACTTAAGTTATGTGGGAATGTTTTAAATAAGTTTGCAGTTGTCAGACCTCTTGACAGCTCATAATCTATTTCTTCACTTAAGTCATTTTGGATGATATGACAGAAAATTAAGATGTAAACAAAAAGATAAAGACACTTTACCAAAGTTGTAGATCACAACAAATATTCCTGTGTCACACAACTTCCCCTTAAAGATGTAATTTCACCTCACACACAGGGTGCCAAATAATTTTTTTGTTGAAAAAGTAGGGAGTACTGCACTAGGTCAAAAAAGTAGTGATGGTAATTCAAAAAGAAAAAAATAATGTGCTCTTCAAGGATAGAGGTAGTAATTAGATGAAAATAAAACAACGACAGCTTATTGTTAATGACTGCAAAGTAATCGTTGGCAGTCTGAGATCCAAGGGCTTAAATGTAAAAATGCTTTATTAATTCAAGGATGTACCAGCATGTTCAGGGTGCAGCATTAATGTTTTTTCTCACTTGCTCAGTCGGGCAAGTGGTTCAGAAATCTACTTGCCAAGTCAATTTTTATTTCTCCTCATACAAATAGTGTTATTTATTAGTAGTTATTAAATAACAATAAAGATTAAAGGCAAGTATCTTGTTTAATCTAGGGCTGCAACCACTGTAAATTGTAAGAAAATAGTTTTAAAAAATGTCCATCGCAGTTTCTCAAAGTCCAAGATGATGTTTTTAAATGTCTTGTTTTGTCAGTCCACAGATTTTCTGTTTAATATGATAATAAACCGAAAAAAGCTGGAAATCTCGACATTTCAGAGGCAGAAAACAGCATTTTCTACTATTTTTGCATGACACATTACTTAAATGATTTACCAATTATACTGTAGTTGAATTGCTTAATTAATTTTTGTCAGATTCTAAATTTACGAGTCCGACATGACATTTTGTTTGCCCAATCAGGCGATCGTTATGTTGAGCCCTGCAATTTGGTCTTCATCAGGGCAAGTGTTTGAAAACTTAAAACTTAATATATGCTATATTATAAAAACAAAATCTTCATGTAGAACCGGAGGGTGTTTTTTTAACTGGCCAAATGACTCATGAATGTTCAAATGATAACATTTTATCATACAATAGATAAACATTGTTTTTTTGACTGGTGAGTGAAGCTAAATTACCTGCCACTTGCGTATTTTACCAGCATTTGGCTTGTGGCTGGTACTAATTTTGGTCCCTGCTCACATATTTGTCATTTTTACCCAATTAAATGCCGACGCTTGCAAAAAGATGTTTCATACTGACTTATTTACTGTTGCTTCTTCTTCTTTTGGCATTTCTCCATTAGGGGGAGCCACAGCAAAGCATCATTTTATGAACTGCATATTTGATTTGGCATAGGCTTTTTACGCTGGATGCTCTTCTGATGCAAACCTCTCCATTTTATCTGGGCTTGGGACTGGCAATTAGGAATGCGTTGGTTTGTGCATCTCCATTGGCTGGGAAGCAACTCAGGGTTCAGTGTCTTGCCCAAGGACACTTTGACATGTGGAGAGGATATTGAACTGCCAACCCTGTGATAAGTAAACAACCCGCTTGAGCTACAGCTGCCCCACTTACGTACTTATCTGAAGCAGTTTGCCCTAAGATAAATGCCAATTCTGATCATACATAACACATCTATTGTGTGAAGATTTTATTATTTGACTCTAGCATTGTTTTATGAAAATTAGTTATTTGATAAAGGTCCATAGTGATTAATTGACGGACCTTCACACATGATTAATCAACCGTTATTAGATATTCAGACTTGAGAGTCTGGCATCTCTCTCATTTTGACTGACATGCCAGTGGTGGAAATAGACTAAGCTAATAGAAGTGGTGTCAAAATGTCAAACGGACCATCTCTGAGAACATCAACAAAATGTCTGTATTGAATCTCTCCAAGGCCTCAGTATTCCCTGGCCCAAACCACAGAACTCAATACAACCAGAAAACTGGCATAAAAACCTCAGTCAGATATCTGACATTCCCATTTCTGTGGCTGTCAGGCCTTCTCCTGGTTCTGGCATTGTGTGATGTATAAATCGTTCCCCTAAGGAAGTGAGGAGAGTTACTCAAAACACCATAGATTCCATCCACCACGTGTGCATGTCAGGCTATACCAAAAGGCATATTTTACAGTATCTTGTGAAAAGATCTGCTGAGATGTATTGAGGTGGGTATTGGCATGGTAAAAGCATTATCTCAGAATAACAAATTGTCTATTCTGCATATCAACAGTGATAGCAAAACCCTCGAAAGTGACACACTTTCGATGATAAATATGAAATCACTGTAACAAGAAATGTAGAGCAGCTGGAAATTCACCTATTTTCTGAATTACTGTAAAAGTACACCCTTCAGACAGTTCTGATTTTGCCACTGCCACTGTACTCTTTTTCTGTCATATAGAGTATAACTAGTGTGTACAGTATGATGTATTATTAATGCTTTGGCCAGAACATTTATGGCCCAAAGTAAAACTCATAAACTCATCTCAGTAGGGACACGCAGAGTCAACTGAGGGGGCAAGAGCTTCAATAAAAAACAGGAAATCCCCTTACCTCCAGCGTTCTGGGGGATTTTCCACATTTTAAACAACAGTGTACATTTGTATAGATGGATAGATTTATTCTCTGTATGCATCTGATTAGCTGTTCTTTGTCTTTATCCAGATCTAGATCTGAATAATGAAATGTAGGATTCTGTTTCAAAATGTCAGTATCTGTTTTGGCAAATGAGGAAAAGAAATATGATTACCTCAGGTCTACTCATGCAGTGAGTTGCAGCTCCCTCCAGTAAGTAATCTACTGTATTTGTCTGTCTTGTTCAATAGAGCAGTCTCTTTCCTAAAGGAGAGATCCACCCATATTTTTGTGAAATAATTTATTGTGCATTATGTGTTTAAAAAAGTAGGCTTAATATTCAACTTATACTTTGGATGGCAAATAATTCAGTTTCAGGGGTGAACTTGAGGTTATAAGGAGTTTTCATAAACAAGATGTTGCGTTTTAGACATTTCCACAGCTCCTCAATGCTTGTGGGTGCTGTGTGGAAAGCAGAAATAATAATTTGGCATGAAGAAAAAAAAATGTGGTCCATGAAGCTGCACTATGCTCGGCAGCAAAGGTGTTTGAATTCACCTGACTAATAGTGTCAGACATGGCCCTTCAGGTCATCAATTATTATGAATTAATGATTTTAAAAACTGCAATTACATGAAGGGTTGTGAATTATTTAATAAGCACAAGCATGAATTAGAGGGACATTGTCCACTCTGTGCCAATGTCTTCAAGCAGAGCAGGTTACTAAGAAGTTTTAATATTCTTATTTTGAATTTTCTACAAAGCCATTCAAGCACACTGAGAGAATATTTACCGTGTCAGACCTATTTGTTTTACTCAATAAATCTATTACATGGGGTTCATTACACCCCATTTACACCTGGTATTAACTTGTGATCTATATTGGGATAAGTTATCCAGATAAGGAAAAACGCATGTTAATGCACGGTATAAATGCTAATCAGATCTGCCTGACCACATCTGGAGGTAGTCTGACTTTCCTTTTGTTTGAATCTTAAGGAGGTGTAAACACAATCTGCACACAACACAATCAAACCTCTCTCTCTGGGTTTCATTCAAAACTATGGATATAAATTTAAACTGCGTTTTATCTGTGTTTTTGTTCTCTGAATTTTTATTATTTTGGGCACTCCTGTAAGTGTAAACCACTTTTACCAGTCAGGACACCACAGCTAGATGCTTTAAAGGTCCAGTATGTAAGATTTATGGGTATCTTTTGGCAAAATATGGCAGAAATGTTTCTATAGTAGTGCTGAATGGAAAAAATTATCACAGGCTATAGGGTTTGTTGTGTTTTTCATCAGTTTCGTGGCCACCTACTACACCTCTTCTACATGCTTGGAAGAAGAGAGCCTCTAAATGCTACACACTGGTCCTTTAAGTTTAAAGTCTATTTCCTTTGTTTTATCAAGTTAATTTCAATGTAAATGACTCAAGAGTTTCATATGTACATATTCACAGCAAAGGACATTGTGAATCTCACTGGCATAGAGCAGCAAGTGTGTGTTAGTTTGTATTGATTATAATGGTGGGAAAAGAAGCCAACTTATCTGCTCTGACTGATTCCTACATATTGTAACCTGACATTTAAGTTAAAACAATATGTCACTCTTACAGTGCTGCTGCTGTGCTTTGTTTATCTGAATCTTAAAGGACAGGCTACTCAAGGTAAAGTAAAATAGAAGTTGCTTTTCATTATGCCCATTCTTGACTGGCTAAAAGCTTGGTGTGTGATGGGTCATGTTTATTGTGGAGGTGTCGGCAGGTCCATACAGCCAGACTGGACTGGTGTAATAACCATATAATTCGAGTTGTCAGTCCCTTTCCACGTAGCAACATAGAGAAGAAGCTGTCCATCAAGTGCTGCCGCTTGCCTTTTTAAATGGCCCTTTTCAAGTGATATTAGCCGCTCGGGCACTTGCATTCCAGTTTCATGCATGGCACTTTCATTACATTACAATTTTAAGAGCACTTTGAGGGCTGTTTAAGTAGTGTTTAAAAGGAAACTATTCGTATTACTCTTAACTGAGTGGAACAGGCGGTCAGGACCTGAGTCATACTACCAATGATATGGCCTTGGCTCTGTAAGGGCTTTAACAATATGCCTGGCAGTCAGGAGTTAATGATGAGTATTGGATGGAATGACATTATCTGCTTAGTGTTCATCTGCCACATAATGTGCTACCTGGGCCCAAGGCAGAATCTGTGTTCGTACCTAGATAGGAACCCAGCTGTGTGTTCCACAGAGATAGCAAACCACGAAAGTAGCCATGACCAAAATGCTGATAATGGAATCAGTGACATTTGATGTGTTAGTTTAATCCCCCACACTTTGAGACTCCCTCACTTTATTTATCAATTCATTTTCCACCTTGGCTGAGAGGGGTTTGGATTTGTGGCTGCAGGAGGACTTTCGCTTGATTGATATGTTATTCATATAAAACATGTCCTGATTCAATGTTTAGAACTTTTCCGCCCTCAATGGAAAGCGTCTACTGTTGCAACGTTATTTGACGTCCAAATAAGAATTTGAATTTTTTGTTTGTTTTCCTTTTATAGGTAGGAGACATTGCATTGACTGCACTGAAAAAGACTGAGGATAAAGAGTGAGAAATGGAAGTCCTCTATGGCTTTTAATTAGTCCGAATCCCGGACACATAAAAAACATGCGTTATACGAACACAGAGCAGTATCTGAGAGTAGAAAAGAGCATTTCTGTTTCTCGTGCACAAATGTGGTCCCGCGAGCATGGGGCTGTGACGAGCACAAGCTCGACCCTCCCTACACACTTGCAACTGCTTCACACTCGCTAGCCCGTCAAATTGACTTTGGAGGCGGGGATGGAATCGACAGTGGCTGATGTCTCCCCTCCTGTCTTTGTTTCACTATAGACCCCCCTCATGCTCCGGTCAAAGGCCTACGAATTCTCAGCCCCATGGTATTGAGGACAGCCCTAGATGTATTGTAGATTGTTACTTTTGATTCATTAACAACCTCAAGTAATAAAGACACTATTTTTGTGCGATTTCTGATCCATGACCCCATTATGTCATAAAGGCTCAAAATTCTCATGAGCATTTTTTTGTTAGTTTGTTGGGACAGTGCTCATTGATGTATCGAAAACAGAAAGAAATATATATATGTATATGAGTCAAAACAATGAGAGTTGGCCAGAAAGGCACAATTTCATTCATTGTCTCTGGACCGATATTAAAAAAGGCATTCTAAAAATAGAAAAACATATCTTGTTATATCTTGTAAAATATATAGACACAACATAATCAGTATGCACAAAATGGTACAGTGCACATGTACCTCACAATGAGTATAATGCATTATATTTTTAAGAGCATTTTGGAGATCAAATTAGACATTTTTATTTTATATTTTATATATTTATACTGTCAACATGTAATTCTGTAATCAAATGCAAATCAGATGACCCCTTGTGGTGTACCAACCTCAAGGTTGATAAAGGAGGCACTAAACCAATGAATTCTAACTGAAACTGACCAGTAACAGCTGCATCTAGTTAGCTGGTTCCTAGTTGCCATCACTTGGCCAGTGTCCAGACATTGACCAGCTATACTATAAGTTTGTATCGTGTAGTAGCATCATTTTATTAATGGAAAACAACACCATAAAAAAGTAGTACAACTACATTACAACAAAATCCTTCACTAATGAGAAAAGCAGCCGCAACAAGGAAATGGAAGATGCTGAATATGAAAAATCAATGAATAAGCTGTATGCGAGAGCCCAGATATCATAGTCTGCTACTGTACATGCTGTATGGGCTTATTTGAGCTATGTGAGATTACTATGCTATTACTATGCTTTCTTCCTTGAATCGACTTCAGAGCAGACTGTTTTCAGATGCCTCTCCAAGTTCTACCACATGCCATGATTAATTCAGCCGTAATATATGTTAATGTATGTTAATCTGTGTCACTGATATGCTAATGAATACCTTACTCTCACAATCCAACTTGTCCGTGGTGGCAACACACACCCGTTGAAGGCGGTGCCATGTTGAAATTCTGAGGGAGCATCGTCTGTAAAAATTGTATTTATACAGTAGGCCTGTGCAGCTTTGTGATTTGTTTGTGGCAAACATGAGGCTTGTCTTTAATATTGTCCAGCATTGCTGCAGAATTATAAAACGGGAGACACATCAAGCCTATGGAAATACAAATAATATTAATGTAAAATAAGTCAGTGTCAGATTCATGTGGTCTTTTTTCTTTGTGTGGTCTTGTTGAAGTTTATTACACAGAAAACAAAATGGCCAATTTTTCCATTTATTAATAGTATGCTGATGTTGTGTCAGAGGAGAAATGGAGACTTGTTTTGGACTACAGTAAAGACACACATTAAACAGAAGACATGTAAATATAGAGCATTTACACAGTGCACAACATAGGTTATTTAAAATCTGAGCTGCCCTGTTCTGAGTTGTTTTTCAAATGCATAACATCCCCAAGCAATATGATCTCTATATTAACAGTAGATGGCACCAAGTCATCGTGATGTACAGGATGAGATTTAACTCAACTATTGAATCCAGTTCCTCCATGAATAATTGGGTTGTGGAGAAAAAGAGAAAAAATGTATCTGGCTATCTGAATCCATGGGTGGAATAATTTTCCTGTATTTTTTGTACTTTAAACCTTTAAACTTCCACATTTAGAAATGAAGACATGAAATACTAGTGCAGTTTAGCTCATCTGAAAAAAAAAGAAGTCTGTAATCAGATCAGTCTGATACAGTTTGGGAGCAAGCGTGCTGATATTGTTATTATGCAGGTTGATGTGTATTGGAACTGAAAGCTCAGGGTTTGTGTTGCTACATTTGTTGATTGCAAGATGCTCAGTAGAAGGGTAGCAGAGGTGTTTTCAGCTCCACCAAAATACAATCACTGTGAAATATGTTGTAGCACCAAGTAGAAGAAATGTCAGGGGCAGAGTGAAGGCTTGTGTTTGCTGGAGATAACTCTCTTTACTTGCTGTTCTTTGAGAGGCCTGAAAGCCTTGATGGTATCTGGTCGACATTCTTCAGCTGTGATGTGTGTTGTAAAAGAAAAAACAACAACAAAAACAACACCAAAAACATGACACCTTTCTTCTACACACTTATTATTTGTTGTCCTCTCACCTTAGAGTTCATGGTCAAGTTACCCTATCTACACGAGGACACCTGCATCCATGTAAAAATGACTTTGGAATGAATAATTTTCAGGCCAACACTCGAGTGAATATTTTATGATTCTATTCCACTCTATTTGTCTTGGTTTGTGACAATCAAGCCATCGGAAAACAGTTATCAATTATTCACATTTGCTCAACAGTCTCATCAAAATTTATCGGAATGGTCAAATGACGAGACACCTGGTAATACAGGGAAAAAAAGCTGTTGAACATTTTTGTTTTCATAATTAAGTTTTTGAAGACAATGTGAAAACATAAGAATTAATGAGGACAAGATACAAGATGTTTGATAATGATATTGTTGGATCAGGGGCGCAATGAGCGAGAAGGAAATTATGTGAGAGGGTGTTCAAGGTGACGATTGGACTCATGTCTACTCAACTTTCTAACATAATGTACTACATTACACAGTATTAGTATTATTTATAATTTTCTTGGTCTTTTTTTATTTTGACATACTTAATTTTTTCCTTTGTTTTATTTGTTCTTAACTTTTTCAAGTGGTTCTTAATCTTTTAAGTCGAAGTAAAAATATTTCTTGTTTTAAATCTTACTTTCTTATCTTTATATTTTTGAAAAATTAAGTAATTATGCTGCACACTTGGTGCAATTGAACATTTTGTGGACAGCATCAGATATCATCAGTAGGGCTCAACTGATGCTGGATTTTTGGGGCTGATGCTGCTACTGATATTAGGGAGTAAAAAAAATTCTGATACCTATATATTGGCTGATATTCTTTATACATAATAAAATTTACAGAATACAGAATATATACATATAAACTATATGGGTGGCGCTGGTGAGGCGACACGCAGCAGCAGAGTGAGCGTGTGTGTGTGTGTGTGTCCGCCAACTTTTGTTACTGAAACTAGGGCTGGACGATTAATCGAATTTTGATTTGATTTCGATTTTGGCTTCTCATGATCATAAAGACATTATAATTGAACAAAAACGATTAATGTGCCGCACAGCATGCATTGCAAATTCCTGAGCTGTAAAATAGGGGTGCAACAGATCGCAGTTGATCCGTGTCCCGTACGGATCGCCTTCCACGGTTCGGCACGCATGTGATCTGTGGACTACATGTGAGCATCATAGTTTTACTGTCACTGTTACTTTTGTATAAGTTATATTAACTGAAATCTCAATGCAGAGTTGCAGTGAAAAGACAGGACAGATGCTGCTGTGTGCAGCGCATCTCTGCAAAGAGCAACTGATTTAAAATCCGTCACATCGCCTTGAGTGAAATCCAGACCGCGACTTTTTTCACTGATGTAACTATGCTGTCGTCAAAGAAACAGATCATAAGACTGTGATAATTTTTGAAACTTTGGCGATATCAGCTGTCTTAACTTCTACACAGCTCCTCTCTGATCACCGGTGCAGCTCTGTCTCACCCTGTCTGTGACACAGTGTGTCTGTGCTGATTGATTACCCGTTACTTCTAACCAATCAGATGTGCTGTAGGCAGGACATTGAGCCAGACTACAGAGCGTAGTTGTGTATTATACTGTGCAGTGTATAATGATCTAATGTATGTATAGGATATACATAGAACAGTACTGTATAAGTTTGAAGATTTTAATATTATTACCATTATCATTACTATTATCATTATTATTACATTTCACAACTATGGTGATAATTACAGACAGACAGAGATCAAAGCCAAGTGCATTTTTTAAATAATTTAACCCTAATCCCACCCCTTTTTTCTTTTTTGCTGATCCGAAAAATTATCTGATCTGTGACTCAAAACCGTGATATGATCCAAACCGTGAGTTTTTTGATCCATTTGATCCGCACCCCTACTGTAAAAGCACAGTGAATGCACCAGTCTTACGTGCACGTGCAGCAAACTAGGAGCGATTGAGAAAAATGGCAGAACAGCAGCCTTTAGTTGATAAGAAAGGTAGGATATCGTCAGTCATATGGAAACATTTTGGTTTCAAGTTGTTGGACGTCAAGCAGAAGGAAGTAGTGTGCAAAATTTGTCACACTGTCATGTCTGCTCTCCAAGGCAACGCGACCAATTTATTTAACCATTTAAAGTATAGTCATAAAGTGGTCTATGACCAAGTAATAAAGGAGCAGAAGACACAAAAAAGTAAAAAAGTAATGAATAATCGTGTTTATTAATCGTGATTTCAATATCAATCAAAATAATCATGATTATTATTTTTGCCATAATCGTCCAGCCCTAATAAAAACAAATTTTTTTCAAAAGTGATTAACTTTTGTGACAAAGGTATAAAATGAAGGCTTGATATTTTACAGATTATTAATAAACCTTTTTGTCCAAAATGACATCAGGGCACTGAAACGGTAAACTTTCACTGATATTTTTGATTTTTGATAAATAACTATAATAAAAAACACAGAGAGCTAAATATATGTATATATTAAACCTGAACCAAGAAATAAAATGAACAAATATACAAAAAAATGTTGCCTTTAAAGCTAACGAATGAAAACAATCTGCATTATGATCATATAGGCACATATTTGAAAATATATATTCAGATACCAGTATAGAATAACATACCACTTATAGGCCAATATGGGGCTGATAGTATTAGTCGGGCTCTAATGTGGTATATGACTTTTTAATATCAATGCAAAAGGTTTTATTTTGGCAACAAAAGCTCTTTGCAAAATGGTTAAATGTCAGTTAAATGTAAATTCATTGAATGCATTAAGATTTATATGCTTTATTGCACCTGTGTGATGCATTTTTTTTTTCTTATTTAATTTCCCATCATCAATTTTTTAATTTCAACAAACTATTAATGATCAGGAAAACACAGCTTACATTCGTGCTCGTAAACACACTCTGGCCATTTGCTTAGTCAATGTTGTAAAAGATAATGACATGTTGAAAATAAATGAGCCCACTCATAATCATGCCTAATCTGCCATTGCAGCCCTTCTTGCGACAGACATTAATCACGTCTGAATCCAGTGGGATATTTTATTTGCCATGCCTCAGGATAGGTAAGTGAGTGCAGACACTTCAGCCAGATTTGAGTTGCGCCGACTATAGTACAATGACCACTAATTGCTAATTATGAAATTCTCTGATGGGGAGAAGCACAGTGGGTTCATCCCATTATTGTTTATTCCTCATTATGTTGAGCTTTGTGCTAATGATTCCATTTTACTCACAGCACATACACTGAAGAGTTTACCTACTGTCATGTGCAAAATGTATACTGAGCTAGATATAGTCATTGCACATAGGTCAAGACTGCACAAAAACAAAGCTTTAAAAAGACTGTTTTCAACGGCGCCATTTTCATAGTCTTAATTGAATTTAAACGATTGTTTGCTTAGAGGGCCATAAAGTCCTTCAACAAAATGTCTCCAGAATGGAGCCATAACATCAAGTGAAGTCTTTAAAACAGTCAAGGAAACATAACAACAAATCTCTGAACAGCTCAACTGTAAAAACTAATTGTTATTGTTTGTGGAAGACTCTTCCACAAAGCAATTCGCCTTTGAATCAAGACAAGATCTAAGCAAATATATGGAATGTAATTTTACAGCTTAGTTGTGTTCCTGCAATTCCCAAATGGTCACCCTCAGGATAGACTAAAGATTGCACCGCAGCAGGGCCACTAATGACTTTAATAGTTTTGGTATTGTGAAAATACTGCTCAGCAACCAGCACTGATCATACTATCTGAGGTTTTGAACATGCAGCGCAGACAATTACTGCATATCGATGTCTTAATACATAGAGTTTCACAGTAGGTCCCTACCACATGTTGTTTCCAGGAGGCTCGGAGGCAGCCAGTACAGTAGATCACCCTCGCAGGGCTACTCTTCAGCACTTCTGCTGCCAGCCAGTATCATTACTAATGACTCCTTAACCTGTCGTCAATTTCTATCAGACCATCTGCTTGCTGTCCTTTACATATACTATGCAAAAATCATTAACTCTATTTAGATATAGAGAAGCATGAGTCAGTAACATAAATGTGGGAAAGAGCTACATCTCACTTATTAACTCCTTGAAGTCAGCATTCATCTCAGCATTCATCATATGATGCTAAAGCAGAAATGATGCTTCATAAAAGCAATAATTCTGTTACCTGTAACCTGCTATTGTGTCTCAAATTTACTTTGTCACAACACTGTGGAGTTACATAAGGACATTAGCTCTGACGTTCTGGAGCAAGTGATTTCTTTGCAAGCATATGAGCTCCAGCTCATTTATTAAAGTAGGACACCCCTGCGCAGCCTGCCGCTCTGCTCTGCAGTGTTATTGTACAGTACAAGAAGCGTGACGTGACAAGAATAGCAATTTGTTCGAGGAGGCATTTTGCTCTTTGATTGACAGTAACTTCTTATTAGGTATATTGCTTCATGCTTGTGTATGCTGTTTGTAGGGCATCTACCATTTTTTTTTACGGCAAAGTCCTCCAGGTCAGGTTTTGTTTTGTGTTAATAAAGGAGCCACTCAATAACTTGTAGTCGGGCAAAGTGAAGAACAACACACTTAACTTGTGGACCATTGTTCAACATATGTCCATTGACATTGATTAACATGCCCTGAAAACTTGTAGTAAAATTTCAGCATTTCTCTATATCATTAAATATTCATGATTAACTATGCATCAGAATTAAAGTTCAGAAAAAAACATACTAAGTTATTATTTATTAATAGTTTAACACAAAACATTTCAGCTAATCTGCTTCATTATGACTGTGTTGTTGTGGTTTCATCAGATTTGATTGACAGCATGCAAACAGCCACACTGAACTGTCATCAGATTCAGGTTCATATTTTGCTATATTCTGATTGGTGCACAAGAGTATGTGACACCTATTTCCAAGATACCCCCGCCCACCTCACACCAGTGAAATAAAGGCGGAAAAAATAAGGAAGTCTGACATATGAATGGATTAACTTGGGCAGATAATAGTATGTTATTGTACAACTCCACCACTCATAGTAAGGAGCAGATTTTCACATTTTCAGGGCATTTAAAGGTTGGAATGAACAGATATGTCGGTGAAAGTGCTTATTTACCCATTCAGTTCTCCACTCAGCGCAGCCCTGTAGCTTTAGAACCTCTGCCCTACTATAAGTCTACTTGAAGTCAGATCAAATGATAAGGTTTTTAGGTCTGGCTTTGGATTAAATTGTAACTGAATTCAATTAGAAAGTGAATTTCTTCTTTGCTTGTTCTTTGGATGAACACTTGTCCAACATACAGACCAAAGCTACAGTGCAGTATATGTCGAGCTCTTGCAATAACTCATGGGATTGCCTCAATCAGTTTAGTTTCACCTGACCTATTTATTGCATTCAAGTGACGAGGGAGTAAAGCTAATTTAAGTACTGGAGGGGTGATGTTTGCTTCACCCTTGGCTATTGAGTGAGCCTTAAATTATAAATCTTTGGTAGCAGTGGCTGTTTGTTGTCAAGGAAATATCTTCACCGTCTGTGGTCATGGTGGGGTCAGAAGGCTGTTTTTGCATACACTCCAGTCTGTTATCTTAAGTATTAATGAGTTTCCTTGTGTAGTTTTACACCTGTCGTCGCATATTAATTCACATGTTTGTGCATAGTAATAATTTCTCTGCATCGCCAGTGGCTGCAGAAATTACGGTAATAACCCTGTTTCTATGGCATTCAAAAGCACGTGCAGTGATGACAGGATGCTTTTTGACCAGATATTCTGTGTTGTTATAGTTGGAAGCAGCACTCCTAGTACTCTGAGAGTAAAGTAGTCTCTTTTAAAGTGTCTGAATTTGTCTGAATCTGATTGAAAGTTGCTCACATTTATTTCATATGGCATTTACAACACGGTGAGATACAGTATCTCATATCCATCCATCCATCATTCATTTTTTATGTAATTCCTTCAGGGTAAAGAATGAAAACGAATAGAATTCAATTGCAGTTTGATTTTTCAGGTTTTCATCATTTTGTGTTATCAAGAGGAGTCATTTTTGTATCACGTTTGCGATGGCTATAATTTGATTGAATCCCTGCCAACAGCTCAACTATTAGATTCCAAAACACCTCTGTTCTTCTATACTTCTTCATTTCTGACATTCCAATTATCTTTGCATCAATCATTAAAATCTATTAACATTTCATGTGTTTTTTTATGGATTATCTTATGCTGCAGTTCTCTTCTTAATGCTCAGAGTTTTTTCTGACAGAATAAAAATTTTACTGCTCATTATATTTGATTCTGTGTGTCACTATATCATGCAACATTCAAATTGACTCATACACTTCCTCTTAGTCGTGATTATGGCTCTATCCGGTGTTTTATGATACGCACTTTAATTAAAATTTAAGGTGTTATTCTCCTTTAATCCAACTTATAGGATATAAAGTGACACTGCATTTTATGAATATGAACCATGTTGTGAATTAACAATTTTATTGCATTGTGTATTTCACTTTAAGACATGGGTCACCAGTACTTTTAAGTACTTTTTGTATTTGCCCGATTTCTGTATTTCTGAACTTTTTCTGCCGCTACTTACCTTACAAAATCCCATTCATGAAACAGTTCTAAGCAAATTAAACCTTTTAAGTCTTCCTAGTACATTAGAGCTGCAAATGACCATTATTTTAATTATGAATTAATCTGCTGTTTATTTTTTGATTAATTGTTTAGTCTATAAGATGTCTTGTTTCATCCAACCAGCAGTCCAAAACCCAAATATATTCAATTCACAATGAGTTAGACCAGAGAAGAGCAGAATATCTTGACACTGAGAAGCTTGAACCAGAGATTTTTGCATGAAAAATTACTTAATCAATTAGTTATCAATATAGTTGCCAGTTAAGAGTAAATATATTTAACCAGTGCTGTCACTTTGTTAATGAAGTTTTGAAATTTGTGACACCATGTGCCTAATATTCTTCACCCTTTCATATTTGAGTACTTACAGATTGACTAATTTTATTTCACTTCCTTGCACTCCAGGGTTTACCAGACACATTGATGCTATTGTATGACAGAGAAATTTTTGTCCTTATTCCTCCTGAAGCTGTCACTCTTTGGGTTACTTTCCAGCGAAACCCCACGGTAAGATTCATTACAGCCAGGAAGCGGATCAGTGCTGAATAACTAGCTCATGGTGGCTTTTAAAGGCCTCCAACCTCCGCAACAACAGGAACCTGAAACTCTATACCCAATCCATTAAGTGCATAACTTAGGATGGACAACACCTCCACTAAATGAACTTGATAGGATTGTATTTGTCAGCAGAGGATCAGTGTCAGGGGTTAGACTTGGGTCTAATTTCCAGTGTTTTGTAAGATTTTTTTCTTAAAACCTTACTCAAAGTCAGAGATTAGGGGTAAATTAGCCAACTGTGTGCATTTGTGGCTCAAATCGATATAAAGAGGAGGTCACAATTTGAAAAATGTGAACTTCAAATCATGAACATTATACCGCAAGGCATTAAAACATTGAAAGAGGTAAAAGATCTCTTGTTGTTATGTCCAGTATAGTTGGTTTGGTTGGAGCTCACCTGCTGTTTTGGTTGTATGTAACTAAATATATTTACACAAGTAATGTACCTACATACAATTCAGTACAAGAGTATTTCTGTTTTATGCTACTTTTATACTTCCACTCCACTGCATTTCAGAGGGGAATATTGTAGTTTGTACTTCCCCACATTTATTTGAGAACTTTAGTTACTAGTCACTTAAAAAATCTAAACTGCACATACAAAGCTCATTCAAAAACACTTCAAGGCACACTGAAGTAAGGTAAGGGTTGTATAAAATTAAAACGCCTTTATTATACATGGCAATAAGAGTTAAAAATGACCAACATGTATCGACCAACACAGGTCTTCATCAGGGTCAGTCAGGAATAACTTGTAAAATATGCCATGTAAAATTAAGGCATCTTAATTTTATACCAACCTTACAGTGTGCCTTGGAGAGTTTTTGAAGGAGACTTGCATTTTTGATTTTTTACTGAGACTGTTCCACCAATGTAAAGAGCCCTTCACCTGAAGAAAAAGTAATATTTTTATGCCTTTGAATGAATTGACTTTCACTTGTAACAGTTTTTTTTTAATGTTTAAACCCTTCTGCCTCTCTCTTTGCTGCCTCATGTTACTCTCCGAAGCTCCTCCCACCAAATGACATACCAAACTTGCGCATTTTGCTGAGTTTCAAGTGGATGCATCATCAACAGAGGGTGTTGCAGAGTACACAACGCCTTGTAGAATATGACCCAGACCCTCAAGAAAAACCTGCAAATTTTTGGTTCCAGCTGGGACCCGACTTGAGTTCCGAACCAATTTGTTTTAGGTCGAAATTAGGTACACGAGCCAGAACAGAGCTGCTTCAACTGTTGGTCGAAAAGGCCTAAATGACACATTTGTGAAGGAACCTGTCAATTAGGTATTGTTAATGTTAACCCAAATTATAATGAAATAATATTACCTACTGCAGCTGTAAATATCACATCAGATTTCTTCCAAAAATTTGGGTCTCAGAGGAGATACAGTAATACAACCACATGATATGATTTAAGCTGACAAGATTTTATTTTCTTGAAGACACTTGCAGGTGTAAGTAAGCCTAGCTGTTTTCTCTCTTGCTCACTCATGTCATTAGTCTTTCATTTGAACTCTTGCCAGCTCTCATTTTCTCCCATACATATTTTCACACACATACCTGGATTCCTGCTCACATTGCACTGCAGCTAAAATTGTCTATGAAAGAAAGGCCACAGAGGCCTGAATCCAAAAAAAAGATGAGATTATGAACTGTTGCTTTCAAAGATACAAATACATTTAAACAGTTTTGAAATCGAATTAAAAAGCAGAAAAGACAAAGTGAATGAGAATGAAAAAAGGTCCTTGGGAAAATAATACACTGTTTTATACTGATGTAAAGAAAAAAAACAGCTCAGTGCCAGTCAAAGAGATTGATTTCCATGTTCACAGGGGGGTCAGCTTTCATATCAAAGACGCTGAGATGTGATTTTGATTATGACTGCTTCAGTGCCACCCTACTGAGATGATGTTTTTGGTTGCTGTCTCAGACATTTGAAATTGCTTAAACAACAAAATGAACTGACAAACAGACAGACAGCCAAACATTCAAGAGAGCATGACTCACTCATAACAGAGTGAAACCAATTTCTTAATTAGCTACCTTTCAGTTGTAACTTCAGATAATAAGTGCCTGTATGGTATTCAGAGTTTACAAAAGTTCTTATGTCGTTGTAGAACAATTGGAGTGTTTATGGGAATAATGAAAGGGCAGTGGTATTCTTAGTTTCCTCCTTTGTATTGCAACAGAGACCTCTCTCAATGCTACTGTGAAGACATCCAATTAAAATCAGAAAATATGGCCTTTGAGCTGGAGGTTACTGCTCCCAGTGGTATTCTCCAAACAATATTTTCATGGACAAATGTCTGTCGATGGAAATAAATATACTTCACAGTGTTAGGCAAATTCAATGGCTTTGTGTATGTGACTCCAAATAATGGCAGGCCTGATTGCAACTCAGTATTTTCCGCTGTGTAGCCACATAATTTGATGAAAAGCCAGCTCACAATTACAGGTGGGAATCAGTCAGCTTTGTGGTGCGATAAAGATGAGTTGATAAAGCTTTTTATAATATAGAAAAGTATTAAGTAAGTACTGTTTTCAGTGGCCAGATGTGGAAAGTAAGTAAGTACAAATACTTTGTTACTGTACTTTAGTACATTTTTCCAGTATCTGTACTTTACTTGAGTACTTATTTTTCTGACAGCTCTTTGTTTACTCGTTACCTTTGAACACAAATATCTGTACTTTGTACTCCTTACATTTTAAAAACAGCCTTGTTACTATAGTTTTAATGCATTTTAGCGGAATTATTGATTATTTTTATTTTGCGTCATGGCATGTCACCTTCCCAACATAACATGGATGGGACAATAGCACATAGAAAAGACGATTCCTTGCGTGTATCCATTGGTGCATGTCACACACAACAGACCTAAAAAGAGGAAAATGACATAAGACAAAAAGACAAGAATAAAACAACCTAAAAGATGTGACAAGGCTAAAAACAAGAACAAGATGAACAAAATCAAGAGGGAAAACAACAAAGATGCCACAAGGTAAAAAGACGTAACAAGAAGAAAAAATTATGTAAAAGAAGTAACAAGATGAGAAAGACGTAACAAGATGAAAAATTACAAGACTTAAGTTGCTAAACTTATGAGATGAAAAAAATGCAATAGCACTAAAAACTACATAAAAGACTTAACAAGATGAAACGGAGAGAGGGAGGCTCGACCAAAGAAATGTGAGGTTCAGTTAACTTTTCACTTAAAGAGGGATATAATTTATTACTTTTATACTTTGAGTACGTTTCAGAGCCTATACTTTTGAGCTGTTGAACTTGTACTTCTATTCTATAGTCTTTTTAGTATCTGCACTACTTGAGTACAGAATGTGTGTACTTTTGTCACCTATGGCCAGTGAGGATAAATGTAAAGATCCACAACTACACGGGTGTATTCCAGTGCACTCCGTGGTACACCTACATCTCAAGATCTATGGCCTTGTGTGTGTAAAATTAATCTCCTCAAATTAAATTCATGGTGATGAAGTCATTATGAGATTGATCATTTTAAAGTGAGGTCACTATGGTCACTGTAAATCAGCAGAGCTGCCACAAACATCTCAGCCATAATGGTTATGGTTAAATATGATGGTGGCGTTCCAACAGTAAACTGACCGACATTTGGTCTGCGAATGCTTTACACCTTGTATGAATTAGTTCAGCTTTGCCTCCATGCCTGTAATTACTGCCCCCATCTGAATGGGCTTAGCAGGCTAGTGTGAAGGAGTCCCGGTGGGCCCCAGCGTGGGTCCTTTCAGCCTTGTATATTCCAGCCGTGCCATTTCAAAAAAATGTATTACCGCCTTGCAGCTCTGGTAAATGTCATGCCATTCTCTCCTGTGTGGGAGGAATTGCAGCCATGGTGGTGGTCAAAGAACCCCAGCCCTCAAACCAACAGGAGGCCGGGCATTTTGAGGAATGGGGATAGATGAGCAAACAATACATCTTGTCCATTTTTTCTTCCCTGAACTTTTTTTTAAAAAAGGAAGAGGGAGGGAGAGATTAAAAATGAAATAGATGTAACAGAATTTGGTCAATTTGTGCACAGAGGAGAAGCAGTAATAATAGTTCTACATTGGCATTTTTATGATTATTTTATCAACTCTGTGAAGCTGTTTTTGTAGAACTGTTGATCAACCCTGCCTCTGTGAAATTACATTTATGTGATACTTATTAGTTTTGCTAAATAAATTTTGAAAGAAAAATAATGGCTCTCTGGATTATGTTCACTGGCAGTGTCTTTTTGCAAGTGTGTTATTGTGCTGCAATGAAGTTGCATAGTGATAGTGGGTGTGCAAGTGCAAGACTGACACGAGATTGGATTTCGTATTCAGTCTTTCATGTAGTGACTTGAGGTTTAGGCTACTACAACTTTGACTGAGGTTAGCAGATTGAGGTTTTGGTTAAAAATACATCCTGTCTTGTGCTTCATGTCAGCGTTGACTTTTTCCACATTTATCGAAGACCACAACCATAACCAAGTGCTTTGAGTGCCTTAACACAACTGCAACATAGTAGTCATGTGTTAGTTGCTACAAATGGATATTATATTTAGGGGTGGGTGAAACATTCTGTTCTCAGATGCATCATGATGCAAATGTGAAATATTCTTAATTGGTTCATAAATGTCAAAAATCGATTTCTAAATGTTGATATATATTGACGAAGGGAAAGAGACGGAACTCCGCTGCAAGGGCAATGCAGCACCTGGACAGCCTACGGCGCACGCAAGCTAGAGTCAGCAGGGAGATGTACTTCATCTTCTCGAACGACAGCAGCTGCAAGCACGTTTTGGTGTCTAAATGATTGCGCTGTGAGACAAACATGAAGTGTACTGTGAATACTTTTTATGCCATCACCTAGAGACTAACATTAAGACGTTAATATCTGATCAGTGATCAGTCATAACAAAAGCGACCAACAACCAACGCTGTGGTGAAGAAACTCTGCTCTGTTTGTTCACCTCAAACACTCTGTACCTGCTCTGCATGTTGGACAGCGATGTCTTTCCTCAGAGCTAACGGTGCAGCAGAGAGGCTGCTCTCCACTGCTGGAGACATAACATTAATAACAGCACACACGGTGGAGCACTCTGCCTTCCCCTCATTTAGTTATTCTCATAAAGGCAGGAGACTGTAAGATACTTTCAAATTAATTAATTTAATCATTAAGTAATGCAGTTAACTTTTCAAAATAAAAAGGTTGCAGACCATTTAATTACCAGTTATGTTTCATATTGTATTCTAAGGAAACTGGAGCAAGAGACTGAAAATTGTGACCCCTTTTCTATTTATTCACTCAAGAATAGATAGTGGATCAAATTGGACTAAAAGATTCCGACCCTTAAGTGCAACATGTGCATCATGTTTACTTCTAAACTCGGGTACTTCTCGAGTTTTGGTGAGGATGACTGAATGTAAGCAGCTGCAGATACAATTCGACCAGCAGCCCCTGGCTTAAATGCTTCAAATTTTGATACATTGGGCTGCAGCAAGATGTGTCAAGAATCGTTTCATCGAGGCCCCTGGGTAGCTCAGTTGGTAGAGCATGCACCCCATGTATGGAGGCTTTGAGTCCTCTGCAGCGGCCGTGGGTTCCACTCCCGCCTGTGGCCTTTTGCCGCGTGTCATTGCCCCACTCTCTCTCCCCATTTCCTGTCATATCTCCAGCTGTCCTGTCAATGAAAAAGCCCCCAAAAAATATTAAAAAGAATTGTTTCATCATTGAATCATATTCCACTGAATCAGAATTGAATCAAATTGTAAGGTACCCAGAGATTCCCACCCCTAATTGTGTTTAAAACTATTTAAAGAATGAGATACATTGTCATTAAAGGTTCTTCAATTAGTTTTAGTATGAACATTTTGCAACTTTGCAGATAAAAAAGCATAATTGGAATGGCATAACTTTTCTTTCAAAACACTGTATTGGCTGTAATATAAGATTATCATGATCATAAGATGACACCGCTTTTCCACCACTGAGAGTTTTTGAGGATACCAAACAGTTTCAGATTAGTCTTGTTGAATAAGATTTCCTGAGATACTATTAGTCCAGATAATCCTCATCCCCAACAGCCTTTTCTTGCGTAAAAGTGAAATACGAAATACTTGAGCCGAACATAAACCCCAGTTTGTGAAGCTTATCTATCAGTCATATACTGGAACCTTCCTGTCAGACTCGAAAGCGGTCAGAATAATTTCTCTCCTTTCTTTTCTATTTGAGCTCCTCATCATCTGTGACACTGGCAATTTTTGGAGGTTTAACAGATGATACTGTTCCTTGTCTGTGTCTGCCATGAAGACGTTGGAAGACGATTTCCACTTTTTTTTTACTAGTCAGGATTTAATTTCCTCTAAAACATGTTGCACGGGCTGTCAGAAACTCCTGTACATTATGCTAACTGAATACTCTTATGACTGACTAACTCTAACAGAGGCTGTAAACAGACTTTGTTGCCAGTCCAGCAGTATTAATGCTGCAAGCAACCCATTCTCGCCATTCAAAATGAATATTAAAGCTACAATGTAATCCTAATGGGCAACTGTGCACTGTCAGTGTATGTCCATTAAAAGTGCTTGTTTTTGCCACAGGTGTTTTTGACAGGCTCAGATTATTATAAGTGCCGACAACATTATGGAAAGGATCACTACAGAGATAGACCTTTTTTTTTTGACAGAATAGGATATGTTTTGTTTAACTAGAAACAGCTGTTTTACAGATCTTCATCCAAACTTCCTTTACAGATCATTTTCATTCAAACTCAACATTCGAGCTTGTGACTGCTTCAGTGGTCTCTCTCACTAAAATATATTGAAGCTACCCTTTAATGTTGCAAATATTTAAATATATACAGGTAGTCAGGAAATATAATAAAACCAGGCTTTTGAAATGTAATTCTCAGAAGAAAATATTGTTTGATATTTGTATATATATATATATATATATATATATATTTAAGGAGAAAGGGTTGGTATATTATTCCAGTCAGATATCCACTCCAAACAGTGTGACTTCCCTGTGACTTCCCTGTGTCTTGTTGCATATTAACAGATAGCTGATGAGTGGATGTTGGCGTTCAGAGATAATCTCTCTATCTCATCTCATTTGACTGTCACTGAACATTGCGTTGGCATCTTGAGTTTTGCTCATTATCAAAGGTGCACCTCCAAAGAGGTATTTAGAGTGGCTTAGCCCTGTGGATGATGTATGTGTTTATGTCATGCCACACTGAGCCTGAGGAATGACTTGGAACCAGAATGAATGAGCCGTTGTGGTTTATATAAAGACAAAAAAAAAAAAACACCAGCTTGCCGGAGGTAATTGCAGCTTTTTGACTGCCTCATAATCTCCAAGCACATAAAATCGACATGTTACGAAACTCAAATGGCATAAAGAAACACACACACACATGCAGTCTTTTTTCATCTGTGTATGATATTCACATTGGTCAAACATCATTAAAAATAAAGCTCAAAGTTTATTTAAAATGCGTAGTTGTAGATGTGTTCCAGTTTGAAAAATAAATCAGAAAGATCAAATGAATCATCTTTATGTGTCGAGGCAATTAGGCAAGTAAGGAGGTCTCCCATGTGCCAAAGGATTCAGAGTGTGTATTTTTACTTAAAAGTGAGCATTCATCATATCGCAGCTTGGTTTCCTGATCAGCTTAAAGTGTCCCTTAGGTGATTCTTCTTTAAAGACATTAATCATGAATGCTTATTACACATGACCTGCTGATACCAGGTTTCTCCATTTATCTCAGGGAGGAAGACTCCCCTTGTGCACGGTCAAATACTTACACCTGATCCCTCTGAACCCCAGAAACACCCCCAATCCCACTCCTCATGCCCCAGATGAGGAGAAATAACTGTGGGATAGACTGCTTTGGTAGAACAGGAAAGACTTTATACAACATGTTAACAAAACTAAAATATGATAAATAATAACGCTGAGATGAAAACAAAAAACATATTTCACTTTTTAAAATTATGATTGAAATTAATTTTTACTTTACCATACCAATACCTGCATGAAGAATACACAAATAGTTGGTTTGTTACTACTTGATATCCTTGCTAAGTAATAGAGTAATGTAATGTTTTTAGGGCAGCAACTTATTTCTAAACTATTTTCATTATTGATTAATCTGTCGATTAGTTTCTTGATTAATCGATTAGTTGTTTGGCTGTAAAATGTCAGAACATGGTGAAAAATGTTGATCACTATTTCACAAAGCCCAAGATGATGTCTTTAAATGTCAAATACTATTTTGTCTGCAACAAAGACGTATTCAGTTCACTGTCAAAGATGAGTAAAGAAACCAGAAAATATTCACATTTGAGAAGCTGAAATCAGAGAATTTGGACATTTTTTTCCTTAAAAACATAAATCAAAACTATTAATCATTTATCAAATGAGTTGGCAATTAACTTAATAGTTGACAACTAATCGATTAGTTGACTAATTGTTGCACCTCTAAATATTTTACCTCCCACCACTACAAAGTAAGTGAACATTTTTTTTCTGTTATTCCACATGATCACAGAAGAGACAACAACACCAACATTTTATGCAACTTCCTGATTGTTGTTTGTCTAACAACCACATTTTACCTATTTTTATTAAAACTAAATTGCTGTTGCTACTGCCTGAAGTGGAAAAAAAAACCACATTCTTTTCCTGCTGATTTTTCCAGGAAATATTAACTCCTGACTGAGTGTTTACAATAGGAAATGCTGTCTTAGTGTCAGGTTAGTCCAATCATGAGGGATTTAACATTTTGTACATCTTAGCCTAGCATTAAAAGATAAAAACATCTATCATGTATTTAAAAACTAGGGCTTTAAAATACTTTTTTCCCAGAAAAGTATTAATCTTTCCAGGCTATACTGCAGGTACGTGTAGAGGTGGATCTCACACACTATTATGATTTATAATCACATTGCTTTATAAGCTTGCAACATATTAAATTGAAGTATATGATGGGGCGTAGTTAGACTTCCAGTCAAACATCCAGAATTTGAGCTGTTACATGCGTGAATTTGTTGTATTCTGAGTAAATAGTAAAAACAGAGAGAGACCCTAAAGCAAAACGATTCCCATAAAAGACAATGCCATGACGAATTACTTAATGAATGGGGGCAAACATGCTTTTTCTTATTAACAATCAAATTAGTAGATATTCTTTAAATTACAAACTTAACTTACCTTATAGCACCAATAACGTATATGGGGCATGCAAAATTGAAACCTACACACCACCTTTGTGAGGCTTTTCATATTTCATTGTTCTGAGACAGAAGTTTAATAAGAGATTGTTTTCCAGCCTTTGGAGGTGTACAAAATGACAGAAGCTCAATGCAATGTAATGCCATATAACTGCCATAAAGGTTAAATCAACAGCTCTCTCGCACAACAAACTGTATTGCAGGGTTATGTTACTTGATTGCATTATTTTATACTGTGTTCCTGTTTCTCACCTCCGTAATTTCATTATTTTATATGATTAATGGGACATTAAAAGTTATTTTATTGCCTTCTTATGGCTTCTGAAATGACACTGGTGAGAAGACATGCCTGAAGAAGATCTCAGTCACTCCTTTAGTCTGCTTGTCTGAATCGTCTGCTCCTCCAAGCTGTAGGACATCGAGCTACCAGGCAAACAGTGTGTCTGTTTCAGAGGCTTGTACACAGGGAGGGTGAAACAAAGGTTATGGACGCTCTTTAATATTTTACAGGGGAACCCCTCCCCTGCCATAATTAGACCGATTACCTGTTAGCCATGCTCCTGTGTGCAGAAATGTTTTTAAACTGCTCTATCCTCCAGCCAAATGGAAAGGAAAGTCAAAAAGAATTACATGCTCTCACGCAAAAAAAAAGGCAAGTAACTTTCTCATGTCGAGTAGTGATTAATTTTTTACTGGTTTGGAGTACAAAAGGTTTGGTTAAAAATTTAAAGGCCTTGTGGCTGACAGTGGCAGTCAGATGTCGAGACAGTTCAATCAGTCCCTACGCAGGCTGTTTGTGTGCTGTTAGCTCCACATGGGGTTCACGAATACTGTTTATTTACATCTACATTACAGTAGCACACAATGTAATACAATACAAATAAAAAATGTTATTGTGACAGGAAAAAACAAC
>JAJHUR010091159.1:58246-81537 GCA_027495735.1 Lutjanus campechanus
GGGGAAATTCATTTGTCTGTAGTAGTCTCATCTATTAGTATAAGAATTATAGAGTCTGATGGCAGTTGGTATGAAAGATCTTCTGTATCTCTCTGTCCTACAGCGAAGAGAGAGGAGCCTTCCACCACCATTATTTCTTTGGTCCATCAAGGTATTATGCAGTGGATGATCCATGTTGTTTAGGATGGCCTCCACCGTCCTCATTGTGTCTCTCTCCACAACTTCCTCCAGAGAGTCCATCCTTACTCCGATCACAGAGCCAGCCTGAATACTATGAATTTACCTCGAAAGTCAGCTTTTTCTCGATTTGTCCGCAAGAATTGCTCCCTATCCTCTCCTTAAAACACATCCTCAGGCTGCCTAAGGGAGGCTTGGCCTGCTTTAGTCCTTAAAACAAACACATCTACACTTGACTGACTGTCAGCTCAGTTTTATCTCTGTAATAAAATGGGATCCCAGATTGTGATAGTTTCTCGTGATGCAGTGTGGATGTAGTTGAACTACTTAAGTTTTAGTTTGACAAGCATATGTTTTTTGGAGTAGTTAAGATGTAGTTTAAGTACTTTTCATTGTGACATATGTAGTAGTTTGGTAAGCTACCATTTTAAAGTAGTTTCCCCAACAATGATTTTACGTGACTGCTGATCATTTTTGGTAACTTTAACTATAAGCTTTTATATTTGCTACTTTATGTCTAAGCGATATTACTGTTGCATGGTAATGCGGTCTCTAGCAGTTTTGGAGACAGTTCTTGTTGTCGCACTCAATAACACTTCAATGTCTGAAATTTGAGGGATGAGAGTTGTGAAATCACATCTCTGACATTCAAGAACTATTAGTTTGCAAACACTGAATGCACAGTCCATCTAAACTTTATCAAAAGAAAGCACAGGTGCTTTGTGAATGCTCTTTGATCATCCATTAAAAAAAAATCAAAAGGCTTGTGTTTGAGATGTAATGATGCACATACCATATATAAAAAGGTAAAAGAGGAGAGAGTCCACTCTCACTGAAAACATTCTGTACATTTACAGGAATTAAAGTGGTCAATTATATCAGTAATTTCAGGTTTTGTGACCAGTGTGAATCTGCATCACGCAACTATCATTTTTGAAGAGCATTTTCCTTTTTTCTTAAGTAAAGTGAAGATTTCAGTAGTATTCTTGACTTTAATCAGATTAATTTCTTTGGGTGGTAAGGAGCGGAATCATTATGAGGTTCAACTTTATTAAAATGTTCTATAAACACCATTTAATCTGCTCATTGCATGAAGTGGAAAGTATTTTCCTCATACAGTGCTGGAGTAATTAATTGCTTCCTACTTTTCCGATATAATCACTTATGCTATATTTAAACTGAGTACAGTCTGTATGATGTTTCCCCTGTGGACAGCAGGACCATCTGTGTTGTCATTTTTTTTACTGATGACACCAGTGCTTCAGTTGCACAACGTTTCTAAACTTGGCCCAGGCTGGATGCAATTGCAGAGCTTGTCTATTGTCTGATTTCTCTTCACAGGATCTTGTTGTTGTCAGAGGTCACCTTACCTCACTTTAAGTCAGATGTTTCCATGTCTTTTTTCAGGTTGTGAGGCAGTATAGCCAAATTGAATACGTGTCCATTGCGTTTAAAGTGTGAAAAATGTGTGTCAGTGCAAGGCAGCATTTGCATAGTGGTGTAGTGCTGAGAGGTTTACACTGTGGTGGATGCTGCTGATGGGGATTGTCTGCAGCAGGACCTGGAAGGGTAGTGAAGTTAAAGGGTAACACACACTAAACACTGACTTAGATCAACAGTACTCGCTTAATTTTACCCAATATTCATTGACAACAAAATACAGAAAAATCCTGGAGGAAAAGTGGCTGCAGCCTGCAGGAAATGTGTAAATTGGGAGACAGTATAAATATACTGTCTCCCAATTTACACATTAACAATGCAACAAACATGAGGAAAAGCTTTGAAAAAAGCTTTAAAAATATTAATGTGGTGACTGAGCCAGAGTTCAGACCTCTTACCTGTCATGAGGTTTAAGCAGGATTCAAAATATTATTTTCTTCCATGTCCAGATATACAAAGCTAATAGAGTCCTCTTCACATACTCAAGATTTTAGATACATTTGTAGATGCCAATATATGCAAACACGGGCCCCACATGCCACCAGGCCCCTAAATCTGGTGCCAAAAAAACCTTTTTGGTGGCTCAGTTGTAAACTTAGCTAAAAACAGAACAAAATCAAATATATTTTTGACCAAATATCTCAATATTGATATTCTGACATTATTGTGTTATATGTTGGGTTGTTCAATATGAGGATCTTAGATTGTGAAGGATTAGAAGGTGTCCATGATCCACCATTACAGAGCAATCGCTGTATCGTGTTATAGTGCACATTCTATCCATGGCAGATGTTCATACATGCGAGGCATCCAATGTTTTTTTTTTCTTTTTGTCAGGCAAATCACAGTTTGGCAGTCCATCTCATGTCTTCCCTAGAGACACGCAGATAAACCAATCATAGGAAAGCATTGTGCCCTGGATTTCAGCCACGCCCCTTTCATATCTCAAGTGGGAAATCATGGCTGAAAATAAAAATGCCAATGCAAAGAGTTTATTATCATGCAGCAGCAGCACAGCCTCTTGTTCAGAAAGGCACTTTGGCCTAAATAGTCTGTTATTCTTTTTTCTTTTAGGGCTATATTTTTTAAATAAGCAAATTAGTTTTGTTGGTTACTGTTCAGTAACTTGCAAATTGGCCCACCCCCAATTGTATGGATGGATGACTATCGGTGCTTTCATATTAATACAATAAGATTTTTGATAAATAATCATCAGTAATGTGGTATAATGATTAAGTGGGTAAAGGTTAATAATAGAACAACTACAGTCAGTTCAGAAAATTCCATCACTTTACTGTAATGTGAAGAAAAGACACTTTAGCCATATCACAGAACAAAAACTATCCAAAATCTAAGATGATATCCCATCTCATATCATGATAGCCATATAATATTGGTATATTTTCCAGGCCTAATTCACTCTTAAATTTTTGTTCAGTTTCATTTTTTCATGATCTGCCTTTTGTGATTCTGGTTCATCTCAAATAGGATTGCATGAGCACTAAAGCTGCAACAATTAATCGATTATTGATCAACCATTAAATTAATCACCAACTATTTTGACAATCAATTAATCATTTTGAGTCATAATTTAAGAACAAATGTCCAAATTCTCTTATTTCAGCTTCTCAAATTTTCTTTGAGAAGAATTATTTTCTGGTTCTTTAGTCCTCGATGACAATAAACTTAATATTTTTGGGTTGTGGACAAAACAAGACATTTGATGTCGTCTTGGACATGATTAACTTCTTTCACCATTTTCTGGCATTTTATAGACCAAACAAATGATCAATTAATCAAGAAAATAATCAACAGAATAATCAGTAATTGGAACCCTAGTTAGCAGTTCGAGAAGCTTTAGTAAATCCATACTTAAGTCCCAACATGTCTGTAGCTATGTTGATGTTACAGAGGCTAGCAATATGGGGATGAAACTTGGTGGCCACAAGAAGCCACCTACATGGAATATTTGGTGGACACAAAGTAACTTTTGGGGCCAAGGGCCTTGGTTAGGCATGGTTAATGTTGAGTCCTGTATTTATAATGATTTTTTCCCTCTTCATAAGTCTTAGAAATGACCCGCTATATCCTCTGTGATTCAAAATTGTGAAACAATGTAAGATGAGAAATTTTCAAAAAGGATGAAGACTTTCATGGAAGCTTGTATGTGATCATGTGGACATGTGCCCTTCATATAAAGTAACTGAGCGTTAATCTGGTTCGCTGCAGTAGGGGCAAATTAACCCTCACCAATTAAACTTAGTATAGATAAGGCTCCAATAGTTAAATCACCAAATGAGTGATTTCTGTCATCTTATATTCATCATGCACTGACACCAGACCCCTGCCTTGGGTGCTTTGATTGAATTTTATGGAGGTCAATTGTAAATGGCAGGAGGGGTTTTAAAAATAAAACTATGAGTGAAATCCTGATGCAATATTTCATCTTGCAGAGGCCAGATAAAGCCTAATGAAAAACGAGCGCATCACTGTATACGGTGCTCCTCGAATGGCAGCCGCACGCCTCCACACTTAGTCCATCAGTATGCAAAGCAATGGACAAGAGGCGCTAGAATCACAAGTCCCACGGGACTCCACCACAGAAGGGTTGAGGACATGCAAGTACCTTTCTCACATTTAACTAAACCATTCCTTTTCTCTGAGCACGGAGAAAAGGGGAATTGCGTAAAGAGATGTCAGATCCAAAAGAAAGGCAACGAGATATGCAATGTCACCGCCAGGCTATCAGGAGACTCTTTCTTTTTAATCAAAGGCCCCCATCATAATGTCCACAAGCCTCTGCCTGTTCGTTTGCAGTGGTCTGTGCAGAGTTGCAAAACTGCTGGCATACTGAAAGCTCTCGCTCTCTCCCTGCTGCGATTCTCTGTAGATCATCTTTGATTGACCCAATTAGGCGAGTCCACCGGGTGATGCTTGCTGCTTATTAGTGTTTCACATTGGCTTAATCATTGGATGCAGTACGTGAATGAGGTGCAGAGCAACCTGGCAGAGGGCTGACACAGGCCTCCTTTCAAGTGCAAATGAAACCAAAGGATGGTAACCTGTGGTAACTTCAACAACTGCTTTGGGTACTTATCAAAACTCATCTTAATACGCTCTAGTAGGTCACTGGTTAGGAGAAATATTCACTTTAAGTATAGAAGGGCTCTTGTTTGACATTGATTATATTAACTCCACTGGTGGGAAATAACTAAATACAAAACAAAAACTGAGTTACTGTACTTTTCAGGTTTTTGTCCTTACTTGAGTATTTGTTTTTCTGACAACTTTTTGCTTTTACTCCTACCTACATTTGAACACAAATATATTGAGTTTGCACTCCTTACAGTTTCAAAACAGGCTTGTCACTTAAGTTTTCATGCATTTGAGTTGAATTATTGTTTATTGTGTGTCATTGCGTGTTGCCTTCCCAACATCAAGACCTATTTCAACCTAAATGGATGAGACAGTAACACATGGAAAGGACTTCCTGGTGTATCCATCAGTGCAAATCACACACGACAGATGGTGCAAGACAAAAAAAGACACAGAAGATGTAACAAGATGAAAAAGATGTAACAAGACAAAAAACACCAAAAAGATGTAACAAGACAAAAGTGATGCAGAAGATGTATCAAGACGAAAAAGATGTAACAAGACCAAAAACAATGATAAAGAAATAAGACAAAAAGGAAGTTACAGGGCAAAAAACAACATGAAAGATGTAACAAGACAAAAAAGACATAACAAGACAAAAAACAACATAAAAGATGTAACAACAAAAAAAGCGTTACAACTGGGAAAACAACATAAAAGACACAACAAGAAAAAAACCAAACAGGATGAAAAAGATGCAACAATACTAAAAACTATGTAAAAGATGTAACAAGACATAACAGACACGAGAGGGAGACTCAACTAGAGAAGAGGTGAGGTTCAGTTAGCTTTGCATATAACCAGCTGGTAAAAATGCTCTTCAGTGGGTCACTTTTTACTTTTATACTTTGAGTACATTTCAGAGCTTGTACTTTTTCACTTTTACTTGAGTAAAGAAGTTGAATTTGTACTTGACCTTAACCAGAGTCTTTATTTACACAATTATCTATACTTCTACTTGAGTACAGAATGTGTGTGCTTTTGCCACCTCTGATTAATTCTCAAGCAAGAATGCAGGCAAGCCAATCTAATTTTCTCCCCAGTGACAGTTTTAAGTGCGCGTCAGCCAACATTTTTGCACATTATTTAAAAATTTGCAGCATTTGTGACATTCTTTCAAGACATAATGAAGCAATATTTTATGAGATGAGCCGCTGAGAAGCGGGATGTGAAAAGAAGCGAGCAGCGGAGCATTGTGCTACAGATGCAGGTGAACTCCCCTGTGTGACGGATGGAGGGGAAAAGGTAATTTGTGAAGAGACCTAGCTGCCAAGATGATGAAGAGTTCTCCTTTGTTGATTTTCCCAAAAGTGTCTCCCAGTCAGGAGTCATAAGAGAGCAGAGCTTACAGTGACACCTTGACTGGCAATCAGGGAGAGCTAGTCCATTCTTGAAGCTTTGTGTGTGTTTAAAATAAAGAATATCATTATGTTTTGATAGGAGTTCTCTGTCATTTGCAGGGGTAATTCCTCTCCTCTGTGTGACACCGTTGCCTCTGGGCTTACTGTATGACAGTATTTGTAAATAGATTAAACTTTCCTTAAGGAATGCGATAGGCATTCAGTAACCCAGGCGGTGGTTCCTTATTTGGAATAGAAGACGCAGGGTGTTCCTGCTGCTTGATGTTTGAAGAGTGACTGATGCCTGGAACTTTAACCCAGAGGTTGTGAATAGTGTGATGATCATTATATAAACAGTCACTATCATAATCTCTGGAGAATAAAGTTGTGTTTTTCAAAGTTAAATACCCTTATTCAGATTTCACTGTCCAAGGACAAACCTATCCATCTGACTGTGCATGCATAGAATAACAGGAGTTTTAAAAAAAAATTCAGTTCTGACCATTTTAACTTTTCCATTGTCGTTCCAGTTGGTATCCACCATTCTTTCTGGTACACCGGAGTATGACTCATGGATAGATCGAGGCTTTGTCTAAAATACAAATGTATTTTGGCCCCCACGTGTTTGTTTTATTGAATTTAATAAGGTGTTTACTGGGTGGTATTTTTTTTTGTGTGTGTGTTTTCACCACACACAAGAACAAAAAGGTCATTGATTTTTGTTTCAAACATATCTGTTATGGTGCACCAGTGAGCCTGGAGAAGTTAACTCCTCTGTTATATTCTTCTGTGACCACTTCAGTCTCACTGCAGAGCCCTCCTAAATGATGCCGCAGTTTATAAATCTTATCATATTCTTTATGGTGTCATCAGATATTAATGATGGAAGGATGGTTATGTGTTGGGAGCAGGTTTGATGTACACATGACAGTTTTATAATTATTTGAAGTGTGATGAAGTAGGTGTTAGCTAATTATTCAGGTCACTGCAGGGTGTCTGTAATGTGTATTCAGATGCTCTGCCAATTTTTTTGCTCTGTTAGTCTTTAAATTCAACCTTGAATTTTTGAAACGCTTGTATATCTCTTTAAGCTTCTGTATGTTGCATATGTTAAATTCAAAGCCAGAGCTATTTGCTGTTTGATTTTGAATTTAATCACACTTAATGAGGTGACTACCTGGAACTGAAATGACAAAATTTCAGTAGCACCAGGGCTGCATATGTGTGATTGGTGTTTGTGCACAAGTAGTTAAATATTTCACACATAGACGTACAGTAAGGCAGGTGTTGTTTTAACAAACAGCATGCTCCTGAGCACATCCCTTAAGTAAGATGCAGTCAGGAACACATCAGGATCCCCATCTGTCATAAAGAGATGCAGGCTGGCCCAGAGGAACTCGCACAGGTACACTGACTAAAAATCAATAATCACGCTCTCTATGTATGTGTAATGTGCTGTCAGACTTCATGATGGTGCAACATCCTCATTTGTACCCAATCAAATTTAATTAGAAGTTGCAAAGGCTTCATGACACACCTCTGTAGTTGTAGGAAAGTGGTGGAAAGAGTAGTGAAACTCTTTACTCAAGTACAAGTACTATTACATTACTGAGATAGTATTCAACTACAAGTAAAACTACTGGTGTTAGAAAACATACTTAACTTAAAAATAACTGGCCTGTTCAGCCTTATTGCATACAAAAATGCAGATAAAAGTTTGAGGCAAAAGTTCCATAATAACCTTTAACCATAATGTAATGTAACTAGACTTCTGCTTGTTGTCTTGGCACTGTTTTTAGGCTTTAGAAAATGTGGGCCATGGTGGGATACTTTGGCCAATCACATGTTGGTAAGGTAGTTGATTGTTGAGCCTCATTATCAAAATACAAGTATTTGATGACCTGGGAATAAGACTGAACAATTAACTCTTTTTCCTGAATCTCTTGTTGCAAAATAATTTAAAATTCAATTGTAGGTCTACTCAGTAGTGAATAATTATTTTAAAAGTAACTTGGTTGATTTTGTAGTGTAATGCACACTTAAATATGAGTAAAATTACATAGATTAC
This sequence comes from Lutjanus campechanus, assembly GCA_027495735.1. Lineage (NCBI taxonomy): Eukaryota > Metazoa > Chordata > Actinopteri > Lutjaniformes > Lutjanidae > Lutjanus > Lutjanus campechanus. The sequence goes on from JAJHUR010091159.1 coordinate 66,428, forward strand.
ATAGATCTTACAAGTACCCAATAATGACTTGATTACTCAGATAAGTAATCTGAGTAATTGAACTTGGTTACTTCCACCCATCCTGCCTTTACACAGCTTGGACAGTTAATGGCAATGCTGTGTGTTTATTTTTACAAGTGTGTCTTAGACTATATTTATGCAAGAGCCACTGAAGGATATTTCCTTCTGTTCAGTAATGAATGTCATGTACAAGTAAACAAATTGAAAAGCTGCCAGCAGATCTCCACAGTAACAACATTTCTGGCACTCTAAATCTGAAAAAAAAAAAACATAATTGAAAACTTATTGTTTTGTCATGTTTTGTTAAAACCACCTGCTTTATGTTGTGAACAGAAGTACAATGTTCTCCATATCTAAATACAAGCCAGATTCCTCATGGATTAAATTAACATCTTGTTTGAGTGGAGTGATGGTCAGGCATTGTCAGGAATTTCTGATCAGGATATAGTCACTCCTTGATGTAGTGTCCCAGTAAACTCTTAGAGCTGTTGAAACGTCTGCTTATCTTGTCATGTAGGAAATGCAGTAACAGTCGCAGAATCTGACAAACAAACAATTAAAGTTCAGTATTCAAGTTAAACATTTTCCAATTACAGTTTTGTGTTTAGTTTTACTTATGGTGCTCAGCCATGATCTTCCACTCATCATGCTAACTGCCCATTTCTTAAGTTTGTTGCAAACAAATGTGTGTCATTGCTAATGGAAGATAAAATACATTGCTTCTGCTGCACAACTGGATGTCTATAAACAGTTTAACACAACATTAGAGTTTACACAATATCAATGACTTAAACTGTCATGCAGAAAAAGTCATTTATTTATAGGACAGATTTTTGTATTATCTTAACTACTTTCTTTATTTCAGGGTTATTTGTTGTTAACTTGAGATATCACCCATGCTAAAAAAAAAACATTTGCTCTATTTGGTACCCATAATGCCGTCTGTCAGAGGAGTGACGCCCTCTCACAGTTGTCACAAGTGCTCTGTCTCGTGTCTCCCCTCGGACTGCATTAGTGTCAGCATGCGCTCTGCTCTCCACATTGTGTGTAATCATTGCTTTGTCTCTGGTGCCCTGACACACACCTCACTGCATGCAACTTCCGCAGTCCCACCGGTCCCCAACCACCAAATCTCTTGCCGTCCCCTGCGCCACTGAGCTGCACTCGCCTCACACCTAAAGGGATTGCTGTCACGTTGAAAAGGCCAGGCTTGCTATGCCTGACAACTTGCGTATTTGTACACCGCGATGCAAATGTTTCCCCACTGATATTGTTTTGTCACTTAATGGTGACCCCCACTAGTGTGCCATTAAGAGCTAGGCATTCCACAGTCTCACAGAAACGAGGCATTTCTGTAAACTCGTCCCCATAGGACATTTTCAATACTTGTCCTTCTTGTTATCTATGTGCCATTGTATGCTGCACAAACCCATTTTCTGCTTTATTCGTCCCCCGCTGCATGATGTTGCTAGGAACCCATTGGGGGGGGGGGGTGACAAGAGCCCTTCACCACTTTCTCACTGAAAACTTTCAGCTTTTGTGTACGGTTTTATTTCTGTGTTAAGATGACACCTGGGAATAATCCCGGGGGTTTTGACATAAATGGAATTCAAATTAACTGGATTAAATGCTATAATCATAACAGGCATAATAACTATTACAACTTTGGATATGTTTTGATCATGTCCTTCAGTTAATTTTCACTTTTTTTCTCCACTCAGCTCTGAATAAAGAAAAATACTTTTGACTAAAGCTGTAAATGGAATCAGATATACAAAATGGGCTACAAAGAGGAAAACAATCTCTGCTTATTAAAAGGACAGTAACCCCCCCCCCCCCCAAAAAAAATAAAAAAATAAATAAAAATCAAGAATACATGTTTATCCTCTTACCTGTGGTGCAATTTATCCATCTAGATTGTTTTAATGCGAGCTGCAGAGTTTTGGGGATATCAGCCGTAGAGATGTCTGTCTTCTACAGAATATAATGGAGCGACATGGCACTCAGCTTGTGTTGCTCAAAGCATGAAAAAAATTACATTTGAAAATTAAACACCAATTTCTCTTTCCTGTAATCATGACCCGGTTACTCAAGATAATCCACAGGCCTTGTTGTGAGCCGTGTCTTGGAGGAAGTGTTTTCTTTCTAGTAGAAAGCAAGTAGTTGTGGTAGATTGTCCTGCAGAAAGAAAATAGTTTGTACATGAAAATGCCAGAGGTGGCGAAAGTACACACATTCTGTACTCAAGTAGAAGAACAGATACTCATGTAAAAAGATTCTGGTAATAGTAGAGTAGTAGTACTCAAAGTATCAAATTGAAAAATAGCCCTCTGAAGGACATTTCTACCAGCTGCTTCTATACAGGACTAACTGAAGCTCACCTTTTCTCCAGACAGGCCTTCCTCTTTTTTCTGTTTCATCTAGATATGTATTAAACATACTTTTTAGTGTTGTTACATCTTTTTCATCTTGTTAGTTTTTCTACTTGCTATTTTTTCATCTTGCATCTTTTACATTGTTTTTTTTGTCTTTTTACATCTTTTACGTATTTTTTTTGTCTTGTCATGTCTTTTTCATCTTATGTCCTAGGAATTTTATTTTGTATGTGCTATTGTCCCATTCATTAAGGTTGAAATGAGTCTGAAGGGAGTGCCCAATAAAGTAAAACTAAAGTAACAAGCCTGTTTTTGAAAATGTTAGGAGTACAAAGGTACATATTTGTGTTCAAATGTAGGGAGTACAAAAATATATACTCAGTTAGATTTTTCACTAATCTGTATTTTACCCAGTATAGTAACAAAGTATTTGTACTTAGTTACTTGCCTCCTCTGGAACCGGGTCATGATTTCTGGAAAGAGACACTGGTGTTGAATTTTTTTAGCACTTTGAGCACCACAAACCAAACTCACACCAAAACAATCTAGATGGATAAAGAGCACTATAGGTCAGAGGAAATATAAGTATTTTTGATTTTGGAAGGAAATGTCCCTTTAAAAAAATGCACTTTTAATGGAAGTTGGACTATTTCTTTGTAACCCCAATTATTCAAAAGGTCCATACTTAATATAATTGATGTGACCCAAAAAACATCAGCAAAAACTCATATTGCATTTGAAACAGTTTACATTGAATGTGAACAGTAATAAATCATGTGTTCTACTTTCCAATGCAGAGTGCAACATATGAGCCATATGGCCCCATATTCTTTTGCTGCCACATAAGGGATTGGCCTGTCTCCATGGCGCACAAAGTTTACCCTGTTACCTGTCACCAGCTAAGCTTTGAGAGACTTGGTGTCAGCAATCACTGTCACGAGTCACATGGTTATGAATAAATTCTAGTGGTAACGCTTTGAGCCTTTGCCTTCTCATGGTGGTGTGTAGGCAAAGCTGTCACGAAAGCCTTTTGAGGTTCATATTTAGAATCAATCATTGGCCGAGCTTTTTAAAGCCTTCCCCATAACATTTTTTACATCATTATTGTAATTTCTGTTGCTGACTGTTGACAGCCACAGTAAAGATATCATGGCATTGTGAACGGTTATCAATAAAAACAAAGTTTGAGGACGTTGGCTCGTCCTTGAAAGTTAATAACTGTCATTATAATGTCTAAAGCAGTGCATTTTCACAATGTGGGGATTTCAAATTGTTGTTCTTTATACGCTGGTATCAAGTTGGGTGTGTGGCACACTGGTAAGCAAGGCTTTCTTGTCATCTTGTGAAACGTTCACTAAAGGTCAGAGAGATTAATTGAATGTATTCCACTTTTCCATACAAGTACTCCACAACAGTGAGAGGCTTTGTCTCCATTTTATGCAAAAGTTGAGGATGTGTCGAGGGAAAAAAAGTACACTGTCTGTTGAAACCTTGCTGCTTTCAAGGACGTGCCATACATAACACATAAATACCTGGGGGGATATGTTTTTTTTCCCTTAATAGTACATCTTTTACAGTATATAGAATGAAGTGCATCCTATTTCCTCCCCTTTTTAATTAATTGTGAAGACTACGATACTTGCATACTTATGTGGACGCAGTTTCTAAATAGGTAGAGGGGAGCAGAGGAGCCATATGGTGTTGTCTGACATGAAGAAATTAGGCCACCAATGCTGTCTGTTCATTGTCATCAACCTGGCCACCTGCTTTGCTTCTGCAGTGGGTAAACTAACGTAGACCCCCCACCACCACCACCACCACCACCCCCCGACTACCGCTTCCCCAGTCCAACTTGTTATATCTTTATAAAACAAGCTTTAACAGAAACACAAACTATTCAGGGGCAAGTCAAATTTTGATACAAATTAGCTGGAAAGGCCAGCGGAGGTTGTCTGGCTTTCCTCCAGCGAGTTCAGTAGTTTCGTCTCATATTAAAAGTAAACAGATATGTTTGTTTGTGGCTTGAGTGCGATGATACAGATGGTTAGATTGGCCCCTGCCATATCCTCTTAGGTTGTGTCCTTGACGTAGGGATTCTGGGTGGTAGTGCCAAAGCCCACACACTGAGTGGCCTTACTTTTAAAATGGAGTCCAACCAGCATTTTTTTTTTTTTTTTTTTTTTTCCACCATACTAAACAGGACATTTTTTTTCCTTGTGCTTCCTTTTGAGACAGATATGCATGCGCACATTTCACCAGACCCTCAAGACATCCCCCCTCTCAGGCCACCTTGCTACTCTTTGCTGCGATGTAATCATTTACTTGAATTTACTGAGTTGTGATATGCCGGCGAGAAAACATATGGTGAGACTAAAGCTTAGACTATCAGTCAGCAGACAGTTACTTAGGTCGCATTACAAGCTGCCGGGTTCCACTCAGAATAGACACATTTAAAGCAGACCTCAATGCCGGGAGAACAACCTCAGGGGACAGACTACACACTCTTCCTGAGGCACTTAATTTTTTTCGGTGTCTGAATTAATTTTTCATCATTGTGCTCTAGACTCAGCGAGGCTCCATGGTTTCACTGATCTACAGTGCAGCGAACTGTCATATCCATTTGGCAACAACTCACAGGCTACACCCAGCTGCTATGTTTGTGGCTTTGGTATGATGATACAGATAGTTATTTAGATTGTCCTCTGTCGTACCAGCTTAGACTGTGTCCTTGACTTTTTGGATGCTGGGAAAAAGTGCCAAAGCCCACACAACACCAGGCAGCTTTGGTTTTTTAAAACTCCTTCCAACTAATTCTTAACTCTTTGCTGCCAAAACTGAATTCCATTACATTTTACTGGTAATGAGTTTTAAACAAAATGGAATTATTCACACATTTTCAGCACCTGTGAAATGTATTATTTCTGTGATCTGCCACAAAACCCAAAAGAGGCTTACGAAAACCCTTTGGTCCAGACCGAAGATGGTTATTGGCACATGTCTCAGCCATCGGGTGAAAAGAGTTAAAAGGTCTCCTCAGTTGATTTGGCCCCATCAACTGTCAACAAGTCTTCTAGGCCTTTGCTTGAACCTTGAATGTGCTGGATTCCGGCCTCATTCTGGTTTTGCAGGGAGGTTTTTACTCACTGCGGCCCCACGGAGCCTGAGGAAGGATTAAAGATTGATGAGAGCTCTCAGAATCAGTTTATTGCTCCAGAGATCCTCGCATGTGTTATGAGTGGGAAGATTGTGTTGCTGTTTTGCCTCATAGAAGTTCATGAGGCTGGCACAGCACTGAAGTGTTTGACAATCAAGGTTGGATTGTTTTTTTCTTTTTCTTTTTTTTTTGCGCAGCAGATAGCCTTTGGATTACCAGGGAGCTGTGAGTAGGTAACAGTACAGTATATTCTGATGTGAAATGTGATGAAATGCTTGTGGTATCAGTAAGAGAGGCTTTCATATTTCCACAGACTCATGCATTTTGCCTGACTTCAAAGTTGATAAGGGCTACACTCACTCACTATTGCAGATAATACCTGGACCATCTTGAATAAATTCTCACTTTGGCCCCTTTGCTTCACTACATCTGTCTGAAGAGAACATGCAGTGTATCAGTTCAGCTTCAGTGGAGAAATATAATGCATTTCAATATAACTGGATTTGGAGGTACTTATGTGTAGACTCAGTGCTGTTTATGGACTCTTATGAGAACAGGCAATGCATAGAGAAGTTAGTGAGCCCTAACAGTAGAAGTAGTTTAACATTTTCTAACAGTTTCAGCAGTTTTCATTGCCTGTTTTTATGCGCATTTTCATTTTGTGAATAAACCACTCTGAGTTAAAACACTGGAAATATGAAAAAAGAGAAATCATTTTAACCATAACAATTTATTTGATTTTAACCAAATCAATTGACTCACAATTTTAGTTTTACAGTTTTACAGTTTTACAATTTGCCTAGTTGGTCAAGTAAGTTGCCAAATTTACTTGCCTGACTTCCTGCGGGCAAGCGGCAGTCCTTATTGTTGAGCCCTGACATGAAACAAAAAGCAATACGATAATTTCATCATGTTTTCCACGTTGTTTTCTTCCATTTGAGACAACCTTGAATAACATTGACTGAAAACCTACCCCATATCATGATATTTCCTCACCTTAACAAAAGCACTTTTGATGCAGAAATCTGAACACAAACCCTCGACTGTGAAGTTAAAAGTTCTGCACTTTGTACACCCAGCATGCACAAAAAACATCTATTTGTGAATCCAGTGTGTTATATAAATGCACTGTTTTAAAGAAACATTTTCTTTGAACATGATACAGGCAGGACTCACAGTTTCACCACAACGTAATAATGAAAACAATTTAGTAAATGGAAATGTACAATAATTTGCTTTTTGGGGGCCATTTTTTTGGAAATTGTGTAAAAGAATTTGTATTATATTTATTTATAGACCAGAATAATTACTGAGTGGGCTAATATTTCAGTTTAATGCAGATTAAATGGACATCTTTCTCAGACCACAGCCACAGTAAAAAAAAAATCTGAAAAAAAGAAGTGATTTTTTTTCTTTGTACATTTTGTCTTTCCACTATTGAAATTATAATTTTGATTTTTTATTTGGAGGGCCTGTTATTTCCCACAAAGCTGACAATTAAAATTATTTCACTATGTTGGAGCATATACCTTCATTCTAAAAATCAAAATTAATAAATGAAAAATAAAATAAAATAAACAAATAAATAAATAAATAAATCTCAACACTACGTCCACTTACTTGCTTTGCTGAAACCCAGAATTAAACTTGCCCAGGGCCTAATTTAGCATTGATAAGCTCTGATGTCATTGGTTCTGTAATCTTTACTTTTTAATGTATTGGTATGACTTATAATCACAGTGGCTCCCAGTATTGACCAGTAGATGGAGTTAGCTCAGTTGTTGTTTATTTTACTTTTAGCACTGGGCTTTCACTAAGAATTTAGTTGTGCATGGTCTAATTGCTTTTTCAGGTTTTTGCAGGTTTCCACCCTGTCACATATTGAATATTAACACAATATTGTCTGTCAGTAACTTCAATTTAAATATGTCTGCAAAAACTCATATCTGTCAAGCCTTGATGGATAAATTTGAAGCCGACCTGGAGCAGTGATGGAAACCTCTTTGGGGACAAATAACAGACTGTATTAACACACGTTAATTTTTTGGTGTTGAGTTTAATTTTTCATCCTTGTGCTATAGACTCAGCATGGCTCCGTGGTTTCACTGATGAACAGTGGAGCAAACTGTCATCTCCATTTTGGCAACTACTCACAAGCTACACCCAGCTGCATCCTACGGCACGGGGTGCAAGCGGGGAAGGGGGGGCCCTGCTAACAACACAGGGCTTTATTACCTGGGAAATTAATGATCTGAGAGACTAAGATGTAATGGCTGAACCATCTGCAAGAAATCATCCTAGAGAGGACCTATCCCCTTTCCTATCTGTATCTTTCTATTCAGCCGTAATGCTCCAGGAACATAAATCAGTGAGCTAATTCATACTGTTCAGATGAAGACACCACAGTTAGCAAACACAACATTAAGATTGATCACCTGCAATTATAGTCAAGTACGCTAAGTTATGTTTTGAGATTTATTTTGATGCTTTTTACTTGTAATTTATAAATGTGATCAGTGACTGAAATTCTAAATATATATATATAAAAAAAAATATATAAGAATGTTTTCTTGATTTTGTTTGTGTTTTTCCCACTTTTTGTCATAATACTTGACAGTGACCTTTTGAAAGTATGCAGTCTGTGAGTTACTGGGAGAAGACTGGAGCTCAATGAAGTTGTAGTTGATGTCATTACTGGTGCAGGCCTGGTTTCTATGGAATGGTAGTGCTGGGTGATTGATGATTGGCTGACAGGGTGCTGGAAAGAGCCAATAGGAACACTAAGTGTGGAGTGCACGCACACCAATAGTGAGTGAGTAAGCACCCCCTGTTGCACAGTTGTAGAATTCACCCTCCTGGCTCCATCTTCAGCCCTGCTGGGGTGCGCTAGTCTGCAGTTTTTAGAGATTATAACCTACAGTAACGGGACCACAATGCCGCAAGGCCTCAACAGTATTCCACTTTAACGGCAGATTTACTCCATAAACCCCGAGGATCCTGTAGCTGGATTTTGTTGCACTGCTACTGTATGTTCATGATCTGTGCTGTGAAGTAGGCATTGTGAGCTCAGAGTCGGGAGAAAGGACTTGATGAAAATCAGGCTTTTGCACCAAGGCAGAAAAAAAAGCTTTGGCCTTTCACAGTGAAATTTGATAGGATTATGCAGATGATCACACTACGGGAGTAGAGCCTGACACCAAACTTTGTCCAACTCTATTAATTGCCACCAGAGTCCATACAGTATTTGCAGAATTTTAAACCTAACAGTTTAGTCCTTAGAAAGTCATTTTGGCCTAGATTAAATAATATGTTACTAATTTGATGAATTCCATTATTACCTATTAACTATTCAAACACTGGAATAAATCATTTGCTAACTTGCAAGGAGAGGAAATGAAATGATTTGGTAAGATTTGAAAAAAAAACTGCTTTCAGTGGCAGTGGAAGTGTTTAATCTTGTTGGTTTGACATCTATAATAGAAAAATCTTCCGTTCCTCCAGACCCTCCACACCTTTTTTAGTGAGAGCGAGTTGGAGCTGCTGTTTGTCACATGTCTCGTGAACACATCCTCACCTAGACATCCTTGCCCTTTTTAATTGAGCTGTTAGCCAGTCTGCCGTTCAGCCTTATATACTGTACATGTCCCCTCAGCTGACAGGGTGCAGAACCAGGAGGTTCCTCATATGAAAAGCTCTGACCTTTCTTTTGTGGTGCAATCAAATGGGGCTGCCTTGGTCCTTGGCTCTGAATAATTAATTCCTCCCCTCAGTAGGAGTGTTTGCTAAACAGTGGGGTCCTCTGCAGTTCACTTTTTCTGCACCACTGCCACTGCACCCTAGGGGAGAGACGAGTGTACGCTTTAGTCAGACTTAAGATGTGCCTTTCAGAGAAAAGAGAGACAGTCAGGAGATATTGGAAAGCCTCTCTGTCCTTTTTTTCTCTGCAGAGCAAAGACAACTGCATACAAAGGAACGTAGTGAACAAACTTTGCATGATTCTTTGCTCCTTTTTATACTATTTACAACAGCGGGACTATTTGTATTCAAAATTAGTTCAAAATGGCACTCATCACCCTAGTTTATTTCCTTCAAAGATTAAGCTCCTTACGGCAGCATGTGAGTGCTGATCCACTAAATTTCTGTGTAATGTCAGTTTACTTGCTAATACACCCATGACTAGAGGTTAATTTTACTTTACAGTCCTAATGTAGTGGTCAGCCCTGGAGTGGATTGGTTTGCAGGACAGCCCTAACCTAAACCATTTGTTACTCCTGCTGTCCTGCAAACCAATCCCCTGTGAGGGGGGTCCTAATGTAACGCCCCCTACTGCATTTGCCTCGTAACAGTGTCATCTCCACCCCCAGTATACACTCTTTCATCATCCATAGAGGAATAATATATTGTAGGGAGATGCTCCTGAACCGTCCTCCACTGGCAGTGTGTGTGACAGCCACTTTGATCTCAATGTGAGGAGCTGAAGCTCCAGGAGAAATTATCAATGAGATGGGGAAAGAGAGAGAGAGACAGGACAGAGAGGAGGTGGGAGTGGTGCATGATGGTATGGTGCGCTGTGTGTGTGTGTGTGTGTGTGTGTGTTGGGGGTGTTAAAAATGGCCCATCCAATTAGAAAGTGGTATTTATTATTTAGTGCCTGCAGTGTAGGAGCCTGGGCAAAAAGTAAAAATAAAGTGTCACAACATTTATAAAACAGTTATTATTTGCAATTCAGTGCTCTTAAATTATAAACATACAATAGAAGTTGCTTTGTGGCAAGTCATGTCCAAAATATAATGTTCCCTGCACCCTGCAAACATCTAGCTCAGTGCATGCAAGGGGGCAGTGCAGGACTTCATTAGAGGAGACAAAAACCTCCCAGCTCAACTTCCATGAAAGCTTCATTTAAGCTAAAGCCTGTGATGAAGCATTAGCAGTGATCCAGCTCCACACTGGGTCTGCATGAAAGCCAGTGGATTCTGTCACAGAATGAATAACAACCTAACCTACTTTTCACTGGCAAAATATCAGACGATCAAAGGTATTTCTACTGAACAACAACAGTGTATTTGTGGAGTGTTTGTCATCACAGAATGGTGAAACGATGATGCAATCGTTGTTTATTTATTCATAAAAACTGACTACTTTCTTTTGTCTCGGAGTAGACCGCCTCTACAAATTTAAGTATATTTTTGACAATGTATTTCAGGTAGTGTTGACATACTGCTGCTTCTCCTATGAATGAGATATGCACAGAATGGAAGGCATCTTGACAGAAGTGTATGAAGAGGAAGAGAATGTAGATAAAATTTAAGATGTATTTATATAGTTGAGTGAGAAAGTTCAGTCTTGACCTTGTAAATAGTAAAAGAAAAAAAGAAGGCTCCAGAAAAAGCTGGGAAGTGGACCTTGAGTAAAGATTGTTTTGTCAAAATATGTTTACATTTTAGCCTGACAGTCTTAATACAGAATTTATAATACACACATAAACACACATTTTTTGCAATGATCCCTCAAAAGTGGTTATAAAACATGAATGACAGAGGTATATAATGGGGCAGGACATTTTACAGTTTAACAGTAAACTTTAATTGTCCAAAATTAATCAGTATTTAATCTGTATTATTAGAATTATAAATGATATAATTATATTTATAATAACTATAAAAAAACAAATTAAACAAAACATACATTAAACGTAAATTAAGAAAATGGATAAAATAAACAGAAAATGCTGCCTATATGACTGAAAAATAAAAAAATCTGAATTATTTTCTTCCTTTAAAAAAAAAAAAAACACTTTTCAGATCAGCATATATCATACAACATATATGCGTATACCAAAATAGACTCATATAGCTGTAATAGGCCAATATCTGGCTGATAATATCGGTCAGCCAGTAATATCGGTCAGGCTCTATTGTTTATATACTGTACATGTACATGCACTATTAGTAATCACTGCTTAAACTAAAATGTATGGAAACCTCAAATTTACTCTGAAATTGACATATCAAGCCAGAGTTGAAACTGTGTCTCCTGGAATAGTAAAAGACTTCAAAGGGATTTTGAGTGACCTACTTATGACTCTTGAAAAAATTACCCATGAATCTTACAGAGCTATATATCCATACCTGAGACAGAATAAAAAAACATTTTAAAAGAAACCTCTAAGAGCTCTAAAGGGGAAAAAAATAACAAAAACAAATCTGTGAAACGTAGAGCAATAAACTGCCTTTTATAAAACTAGGGGGGAAAACTCCACTTGGCACATCTGCATATGAAAAATTGCAGTGTAATGAAGACATATTAGCCCATAGAAATGTTATTATGGGTGCAGGGAGGGGATTGTTTTTTCATGGGGAGATCAGAGATGGTGCTGTCCTCCTCAGAGTTGCTTTTTAGTCCTGATCTCATCTGTTTGGCATGAAGGGGGAGCTGTGGCTCCTCCTGTCTGACCAAGGTTACAGCTCCGGGGTTCACGGTGTGCTGCCGGCTCACACATTTTCTCACACTTTTCTGGCTGCGCTGTGCCACATTGATTTAAATGTATCTGTTGAGGGGAAAATAATCAATGCAAATTCCCTGGCAGTGCAGCCAACAAATAAGACATGTCTGATTCATCAAGCGGACATTGCTATAAAGACCACTCTCTCTCCTTTGTCCCATTACTCTCTCTCTCTCCATTTCTCTTTCTCTGTTGTCTCTCTCACCTCTGGGCCACTTCACCCTTTTTTACTCTGTTCACCTTTCTCTGTCGAAAAACTCTTAGCCTGAATTAGTGGAAGGAGCTTTATGCTCATACTTATACCTATGGAACTGCAGCATAGCTCTTTTATTAAGGTAGGTGCAAATATACTTATTGGACATTTCAAGTAGCTATTGTTTTGTGTTGTTATTTGCTATTATTTAATTTTTGCGATATTGATTGAGGGGAAAAATAATACAGCAATTCTTTAAACTTTTTCTCATTTGTTTAATATTATAGACTGATATAGAGTCTCAAAAAATGTAACAAAAAATTACAATAATTTTCTTTTGAATTTTATTGTTCATGTTTAGAGTTAATTTAAAACATGCCCCCAGTCCTTGACCACATTAAACTGAAAGCAAGTCAACATGTTGAACAGGAAGGAAGTCTCACCTGACACCTAACCTTAACATTTTGTTTTGCTCCAGCTTGAACTTGGTCAAACGGTCTGGCTCCTAACAAGGGCAGAGTGTAGCCTGTGTATGTAAATTCACTACATGTGTGAGAGAAATAAAGGCAAGGGGCTATTTGGAAATTCCTGTGTGATGAAAGGGAAAGAATATCCCCCCCAAAAAATGATTAATGTGGTGTTCAGGTACACAGAAGATTGAGTGATCCTGTCATCACACCATATGGTACCAATTTATTCCGGCAAGCATAAGGCAAACTCAGTGGAGGAGCTCTCACGACTGTGCCTCCACCACACTCCTAAAAGAGGAAAAAAATAAATAATATATATATATATGAATATACTGTTATGTTTAGATTAAGAACATTAAGAAAAGGAGATGGCCAGACTGTATTCAAATTTTGGAATTGTTCCGTTAAGTGCTGATTGTTATCTGTGCAGTGTTATTTTTAATTTTAAAAAAGTAATTTATTGTGGAGGTGCAGGCTTAGAGAAAGGCCATGAGTAATTGCTCTGGACATACAGTTAAAATACACTCCCATTATTACTGTTATTATTATTGGCAAGTTCCCACATTCTGTTTCTTTTTTCTTCATGCATTTAAAATTACAATAGCCACTGTGAGGGAGCAGGTTAGTACTGTAAGGGTGTGTGTGTGTGTGTGTGTGTGTGTGTGTGTGTGTGTTGTGAGCAGTGTCTTTCATTTTCCTGCTCCTCCTCCTCCTCCTTCCTCATCAAATATCAGTGAAGCCAATTCAGATGAAAGTTGACTAAGAGTTTAGAAAAAAAAAAAGAAATCCGCCTATTTTTATATCGATGAAGTAATTCCTCAAATCTGGACCAGCAGATACAGAATGGTGGAAACATTTTCAACAATGCAGCTTATTATTTTGACAGCCACTCCAGAGGTTTCATTCAGGGTATACAGTCGCATTTTTTAAATATAGCCAGGTAGGAGACAGAAATGTAGTTTGGATCTGACAAGCCTGTCGAATCAGGCTGAGGGCTGTAATTTGACATGGTTTGTTCATCCTCTAGCACCTAAATAGGGTATTTTCCCAGAAATAGAGATTCTGAAATGCTCAGTGTAACTCACTGACCTAAAAGCAACTCCATGAGAAATATTTTAGGTACAGTAGCTCCAATGCAGCAGTGTAAATATTAGAAGTATAATTAACTTAGTTACTAGAGTACTGTTTTATTATTGCCGAAATTATTAGAAAATTGCGTGTTTTTATTTGTTGTATCCATACTTTTTCTTTTTTTTTTAAAAATTAACTATCCTGTGAGATAGGACTACTACATTGTGTAAGGTAGCAGCCTATGCAGTGCTTGACATTTTGTGATGTTTCTGAGATGCACCGAGTGGAGCTTCTTTGAATCACGTGACTTCAGTATCTCCTTCTTATGCTGCTCAAATATGACTTTCAACTCTCTAATCTGCTATCTCGAGTCATAAGCGGAAATGAGTGTTTTTTGAAAATGCAGATGCCATTGGCAGAGGGGAAACAGGTTAGAGAGCTGGACTCCGACCACTTTTCTTTTTCACTACCTTGTTATTTGTCGCCTCACCCCTGCAGGGCATGCTGACAGGAACTGATAAACCTCTTTATGGGCTGAACTGAATTGGCTCCTATTATCCAAGGTGTGGAGCTGCTCAATGGTGGAAATAAAAGACTTTATCCACTGCCCATCTGCCCACCCGTCACTCTCTGCCCAGTTTTCGGGATTCCATGAAGCTGTGTCCCATTTGTGCTTGTAATAGTTGTATATAGCTAGGTCTGGGAGAAAAAAAACAACAACACAACAACGCTAGCGTCTTTTGAGAGAAATATATTTTTTTGCCAAATGCCTCATTTGAATACCAGCCTAATAGTCTCAGCGTTTGCCATGAAAAATAAATTGCTGTCATAAAAACATTTTAATATATGGGTGTAACAGCAGTTGTATTATATGGGTGCATATTTAGGTCATAACTAACATTGAACAGAGAAAAGGGATTTGCTTACAGAGGAACAGAGCCAGATCTCTAATGTTTGACTTGTAATCAAGGAAGTAAAACCAAGGAAATCTTTTAAAAGTCACTCTTGTGGCTTTTGGCTCTGCAAAAAGCCTGTCTGTGATTCCACTGGCATCATATCTTTATTACAGTGTTTGTTTAAGGGATAATGCTATTGTAGCACTCTCTTATATTAATGGTGGAGAAGTACATATTGAAAAGTCGTGCGATAGTGGTCAGATAATTTTCTACATGCTTCTTGTTGACTGTGTCCTAATTTTTACATCTTAAACTATACACATAAATTAGTGAGGTCGCACATAAGCTAAGCCACTAATTTCTTGAATGAAATAATTCGTTTTTTATGAATAAAGAAGAGGATTGGGTGGTTATTTTGGTTTTTAATT
>JAJHUR010091160.1:0-18860 GCA_027495735.1 Lutjanus campechanus
CAAAAAACAAACACCCGGCGCCTCGCGTTGCCCTCCTACCCCTAGTCTCTAGCAACCAAGGTCAGCCACTCGGCTCGGCTCTTCACACCATCTGTTTGGGCTGGCTGACATTTGGCCCTAGCCAACACTGAAATCTCACTTTGGAGGGGGGGCCCGGCATATTTGCATTCTGGTTTTGCATCAGAGCTGATTTCAATTGTTTTTTTTTTCAGTCACACTTTATCTTACAGTACACTAATAAAGATGTAAGAAGCCATACTTTATATCAAATTATACAAAAACTAGAAAATGTAAGTTCTTTATTAGACAGTGTTAGACCCTTTATTAGACACTTATTAGACTACAGAACTGTACTGTAAATTAAAGTGTGTTATTTCCCACTGTTAGACCCTTATTAGACTTTCTTGGAGGGTAATTTGGGATATATTACAACAAAACCGTAGTGTAAACTAAAGTGAAATCACATATCTTCTGTGTCTCCATTTAAAAACAATATGTGAACCAGTTTACCAAATAAAGGCCAAAATAATAGAGGTGGAGGAATATTTGTCTGTGGATGACCAGATTTCACTTTTGTTTACAGTATATTTCTGTTGTGGTGTTTCCATAATTACCCTCTAAGAATGCCTATTAAAGGTCTAATAAAGGGTCTATTACTGTCTAATGAAAACATATAATTTCTAGTTTTATAGTTTATCTAATTTAATACAAAGTACAATTTGTTATATCTTATTAATGGAGAGTAGAATAAAGTGCAACCGTTTTTTTATGATGTCAAAGGCAGGAATTAGGATCTTCGCTGAATGTGCAAGGTATTAGTGAAGAGAGTGATTTAGTAGTGCATATTGAATCTGAGTGCATGCTTTTAAATTACAGTGATATATACAGAATAATGTTTTTTGTCTTGTCCAGATAAAATCCTGGCTGTAATTGCGGCACCTTTAATTCAACCAAAAAAAAAAAAGACTGTCAGGTTATAATTCAGATCACAGCCACATGAGCAGGAAGGCAGGCATTACAGTTCAAATCTTGCCTGATGATGTCTCTCCAGCCCCCAGAAGGGGGCAGCAGGCCTCTAAGTTGAGTGCGAGCTAATGGAAAAATGGAAAGTCACATTCACAGGTCATTTAATCTCTTTGTTTTGTCATGGGCTGGGCCTCTGGTGCTGCTTTCCTGCCTTGCTCTCCCGTTCAGAAAGGAACAATTCTCATCTGCCTCCAAGAATTTCCTTTTTCATGCATTTGTGGAGAGGTTTCGTAAGCTTGCAGTGATTCTAGGATTTAATGTGTGTGTTCTGAGGAGAGTTCTGGGCCTGGATGTGACTATAAGAGCAGGGTTTTTTTTTTTCTCTGTCTGTATTTAACTTTATGAAATGGCTTTTTTTAGAGCAATGCATGCTCTTGCGTCACTGCGAGTAACCTAGAAGTTTGATATCTGCAGACCTAAGCTGTACTTAGGATTCCACTCTTACTGAACTGACTGTATGGATGTAGGCCATGATGTTACTTTACAGTGTATGCACAGGCTTCCCACTGCACGCTGTGGATGCTTGTGGATTATACAGCAGTTAAGGTAAACCATACACAGCTTACACTGTATGATCTCAGTAACTCCGATGGTAGAATTAGGTACGTGCCGGCGAGCAGAGTCATGGTAGTAAATACTTGAAGCCATATATGGGTTTTGCATATAATTTTCTGTACTCCAACAAGATTATAGTCTCGTGTTAAAAGCCTGCTGGGTATATGAGGCTAGCTGGGCTGATGGAAAAAGGGGGTTGTCTGCGCCTTTCCCCCCTCAGTACCATTCATCACCTCCCATCACACGCGTCATGTTTTTGCTTCGCAGCTGGAGTGCTTTCAAGTTATATAATGCGAAATGACAGGCTGAAACCAGAGGTGGAGTGATATGCGGTTTGTAGAGCTGAGGTAGAGAAAACTGACCTGCTAAAAAAAACGCTGTAATGTGTCATGTTCCTTTTGAGATAGGAGGACAGGGAGGGTAGGCGAAGGAGGGGTACAACGAATGGTTTGGGTCGTAACTATGAAAGAGTTTTTTTTTTTTTTTATTTGTTTCAGGCTGCACACCTGACACTCCTCAACCTCTTGCTTTGCCCTGTTCCTCTGTGCCTCGATTCTTCTCCGCACTCGTCTTTTGTTATGTAACTGTCGTGATTGGATGCGCTCGAGGTCACGCGGGTGGCGCAGGTAATGGAACCAGCGGGAGGTCAAAGGCAAGAGAGGGAAGGAGCGATGTGAAGAGGTGTCGCTTTATGCTGCTCCAACAAGTCCTGACAGAGGAGTCTCGTATCAAGAGGCAGCTTATTTATCTGTTTACCTACACTCTTAGAATTAAAGGTGCTAACTAGAACCATAAAGGGTTCTTCAGCTTGTCCACTTAGGATAACCCTTTTTGTTCCCTGTATAACATTTTATTAAGGTACTTCTCTCTTTCAGAGAATTCTACCTAGAACCCAACATGAAGGGTTACACCAAGAACCATCTGTGAAAGGTTTCACCTGAACCCCCTTTGAGAGGTTCTACAGAGAACCCTTCTATGGGTTAATGGTTTCAGCCAGAACCCTTTCTGGCAGTTCTATCAAGAACCTTTCCACCTTCCTCAGATGGTAATAAGATCTCATCCAGGGGGTTCTACCGAGAACCCTTTTTATTATGATACAAAAACCCTTGACAAACTTTTTTTTTTTTTTGGATGAAAAGTGCTCTTAATAGAGCACTTAGTCTTACAAAGAAACCTTAATAAAGTGTTTCTTCAAAAAAGGGTTCTTCAGAAGTAAATGGTCCTGGTTAGAACCCTTTTGGAACCTTTATTTCTAAGAGTATATTCTATATGTTTATCTGCCACTTTTTTCTTTGTGTACTTCTTATTTACAGTTTCTTTTTTGTCGAAATTATATATATTTTCATAAGCATCCCACCCAAAATATGAAAAATAATGTAAAAAAATTGCGATTTCTAAAAAAAAACAGAAGACAGTGACAGACTTAAGAAAGTTGAATCACACAGCTGTGTTTGTACCGCTTTGACTCCATCGTTGAAAACTCTGTCTTACAAGCTGTACTGACAAACCAGCCTTAAAGCAAGCTCAAGGCAATCATTTGTATTCTTATCAGCTTTAACCACTTGACAAATACTATTGATGTTGCACCCGTGTAACTGCAGCTCCCAAGAACAGGGTACACACTGTGCAACGAGCAACGTCCACGGAGAATAGACATCGGTTTCCTCTGGGACAATCTATGCTAGTGCCTCCCAGGTGAATGCATTGATCAGTGATCTTATACTGTATCACAAGAACAGAAAGGATGTTGTAGCAGTGGGAGCAGGCTCTAAATACCCCCGAACATTTCAGGAGCATTTTAGGGGGATTATTCCTAACTTATGCTAATGACAGAAAGTAGATAATCGGCTTATTTTATGTACATGCATTTCTTTTTACAGTATGGTTGGGGTGAGTGATATAGTTAAAGTCAGTATCACAACATTAAAGTCCTGGTTGATTTGGCAACACCTATGGCTACACGTGGTCACAATGAATGTGGTTTGTCAAGCAGCTACTTTGCCAGAAAAACAAGAGAAGAACAGCTGTGCAACCAAATAAACTAGCATGGTTTGTCAGTCAAAATTATTGCAACCACAGTCTGATTCCTGCTGCTCACAGTCAGACTAGTTTTACATTCACATCAGAGCTCTATTTCTGTAACGTGAGATTGTTAGTCTTGTAAGTTGGAGGTGTGCAGCCTGTTGCCGAAAATGTTTTATTTTGTAGGTGCATTATGATGAAATATTTCAGTCATTGCTGGTGACAGTACATGCGTCTTTAGTGCAATTCAGTAATATACCCCTGTTGTAAATATGGCCGGCTGTATTGGTTTTGTTGTGATTACTTACAATCAAAAACTAGTGAACAACTTTGCCAACACAGCAAAACATTGCATTAGCAGTAACTTAACACAACTCTGCTTTGGCTGTAGGAGAGAGAACAGTGAACAGTAAGGCGGATAAGACGGAAATTAAAAACTGGATTACATGCTGCATTGTTTCCTGTGAATCCCTCATATGTGTGAAGACAATTTCAATCCAATCCGAGAGTGAAAAATAATCCATATAGTGGTAATTACGGGATGTAAAAACATTTAATGGCCACTGCTGAAAAAATAGCAACCATGAATAATATCAAAAAGGGGGCCTTGATTTCTTGAAAATTTTAAGGATTATAACTTTAAAGGACAAATCTGTTTTCAACCAAGGTCTTCTTCTCATAATTCTGGCTAGGGGTCATACTAACGTTCCGCTCATCACCTTCATTATAGAGATCTGGGAAACGCAGCAAAACAGTGCATATCAGTTCAAGCAGTGAAAGCCAAATAAACTTCAGCTTTACATAAATCAATTAGAATGGTTGTCTCAGGGTCCAGTAAACAGATAAAGTAAACATAGAAAGTAGTTTTCTGGATTAGCTATTGTAGCTAACAGCATAGGGATCTATGACACACAGCCAGAACAGCCACAACTGTGAGAACATGACCTAGAATGCAACAGAATTTCCCTGCAATAAAGTCTAATTTTCCAATATTATATACACACAGTGGTCACTTTATTAGGTACATACATGTTCTGCCATATAGTCAACTTTTTTGATTCCCATAATATTCAGTTTTATTGTATAAACTGTCATTGTGGTGTTACTTCAGTTTTATGTTTTAGCATTTTGCACTGGACTGTAGCAAACTCAAGGTTTTTTTTTTCCTTTAAGCAAAATACTTCCCAAAGCTAAAGGGTTTCACTTAAGATTGTTGCATGAAGCCTCCTAGGTTGTCTCCTGTGTTCACACTAAGGCTTGCACAGCAGTCACTGTCATAATACAGCACATGTGCACTTCAGTTACCATGGTTACACTTTACTCACACAACCTTCATTACTTAACAGCATTACTGTCAGTGTTAGCTAGCTTCTCCTAAAAGGACAACAAATACAAAAAGAAAAAGAAAGCCACGCTGGACAAAGGATGAGAATGTTGTTCTCCTCGAATGATATGGAAAGCACAAGCACACGATCCAAAGTAAATTTAACCAAGCAACAACAAATACACACAAGCAGAAGATGTGGCAAGAGGCAAGCTAACTGACAAATAATGCATGAAATCTGCTGTGAAACTCACTGTAGATGAAGTAATGAAGAAATACAAAAATATTACTGTGACAGCAAGAATGATCAACAACTGGAGAGTTGCAATCAAACGATATAGATGACAATAAATATATGAGACAGATTTGGCTAGCTAGCTACAGCATTGCTAGTGCTAACATATGCTAATCTTTAATTGCAAACAACTTGCACATCTCTCATAGTATCCACTGGATTTTCCCTGAAAAATTTGTCTCTCATCCTCCTCTTCATTCACCATAAATTCAGCCACTGTCTTATGTTCCACAGATTATTTTTGGTTTGAGGGACTGTTAGAAGTCCCTTAAAATTTTTTGAGGAAAATGGTATCAACGGACCCTCTAGCTAAGGGAATACTTAAGTATCTAAACACTTTGAGATTAAGGAGTTTCCCCTTGCAACATCCTCAGGAAAACCTTACGGTGATTTTATGCAACTTATTTTGTCTTAAAGCATCCTCAGATGAAAATTTAAGGGATTTAAGAGATTTAAGATTTAATTCTTAGGCAACCAGGCACAGATGCTCTTATGTATATAAATGACAGAAAAATAGGAACTGCTGTCATTATAATGTAGTTCAGTACAACATTGCATTTAACTGTCACCTCAATAATAAACATACAGTTAAATCTACAGATATCAGACAATGTATATCATAAACTTCATCAAGGTAGGTTTTTTAATTTGTTCATATTTAATATATTTTAAACTGTCTTATTGAATTGCAACAGATTGTACAGGTGTATATAACGATATGATAATGAGAACCTGATATGATTGATAATCAATAGGATTCTACTTCAAGTTAATAACAAAAATATTGAATTGATCACCTGCCTGCTAGATTTTCTGTCTGAGACATCACACATGCTGTAAATAACAGAGCCTGAACTGCATTTGTTTGCAGATGAAGTGCAGAATCCTGTATTTTATTTCTAAATATCAAGTCACATCTAATATCCTGTGACCCCAGACAGACCACTGGCTCCTGGAAGACCATCTTGTTGAAGAACCTCGTGTCCTTTGTGGAGAAACGGTTGATGTGTTTTGTGTTTCCATGGTGACCCTGCCGCACAGCACATAAGACAATAATGAAAGCTCTCAAAGGCCGCAGGGGCACAAGAATAGTGCACGTCCTCAACGTTTCAGCTATTGTGGCACTTGGAGGAGTTACACAACCTGACGTTCACCCTGAGAATGTTTCCTTCCCCCATCATCTCGGGGCTTTTGAGACCGGCAAAGATTGGGCTTGCTAGCAAAGGGATGACACACGGAATGACAAAACTCCTGTGTCTGTCTGTCAGGCTTGGTCTTTATCCGACTGACATTTGCTGGCTCAGGCTCATCCAGGCTCCGGAGAAGCCAGGGATAAGAGTCAGACACAGATGGCTTTTTCCTTTGCAATTCTGTCTAGCGCGAGATTCAGAGGGGAGGAAAAAAAAAATTGTTTCCAAATCTTCATCCTGTTTTTACAGACTCTCTGAAATATAATTGCCTCTACAAAAGTATAAGAAACCAACGGGTCTTCACATACTGCAGCAATGTGTTATTGTCTTTTGTAATATGTTCTCCTGCGGTGCTTTATTCTATTTTTTTGCTGAGCTGCTGACCCAACCTATTGGTGATTAAGGCTTGATAGGGCTGTTACTTCAGCAGAGACATTTCTTGTCCTCTGAGTAAGTCAAAAGAACAATGCAAGAATGCCTTGTGCCATTTAAAACTGATGAGCCAAAGCCAGCATGAAGGAGGAGAGGGGAGGTGTAGGTGTTAAATTGATTGGCGAGAGAAAAAAGCATCTGCTTTGCAATAGCTTAACAGTTGCCTCAGAAGCACGCCTGCTATTGTTTCCAAACAAGAATACCCACTTCTGTGTGCCGAGGAGTGTCGCCTTCAGAAGAAATGTGTGAGAGGGATAGAAATTGTTGCATAAGAAACATTTAGAGACATCTTTTTTTTGCAGCTTTCCAGGACCTTGATCTATTTTCTTTTTTCATAGCCGCCTCAACTCCTTTTCAGTTCTCCAGGCAGTTCAGAGTTAATACGTGGGCAGAGAACAAAAGACAGGGGATACAGGGCTGGAGTCAGCAGCTGATCCAATGACAGAAATGGCACCGAGGCGAGAGGGTCCCAGGTGTAGTCATGACTCAAGTAGCACTCCGAGATAGGGGGTTGTGATTGAGGAGGGGGTGGGGTGGAGGGGGCAAGGAGCGAAAGAGAAGCGTGGAGGGCATCATGGGAGCTTGCGTCCTGTGTGACAAGCTGCCTGTTGTGTGCATACTCCCTGACAGCAGGAAAAGCAAAGAGACAGGACATCTGACCCCTCTGACCTTCACCAAAGCAAGACAGGACTCAGACTTGTGTTACTGAACAGCAGTGGCATGAGTGCCCACCTTTCTTGTCTCTGTGTTTATTTCAGTAAACTTGGGTCGAACTGTCAGATACCACCGGTGTTCAGATACCGGAAGTTTTTCCTGACAAAAAGATCCAAAGAGATATTTTTATGCAGATTTTTTTTTACATAATGCTCAGTCTATTGTAGATCTGCATTGTCCTCTTACACAAAAAAGTGTGTTTATCAGCAGAAGTTCTACTGCAGTGACGATTGATTGTGTGGTACCTACACAGCTAGTAGAATTAGTTGACAGAGCTATTGTTACGTCACCCATTCGTTCCTCGAGTTTGGCATTATGGGGGTTGCCATCTTGGTTTTGGCAGCTTGTGTACAGACAAGATTGTGGAGCTGGTGGGTGATGTACTGCGACTTGTGCGGTGCTTGGTTTTGGCTCATCTTTTCAGCAATCTTTCGTGTATTACAGCTAAACAATTCAAAGAATTTCTGAAAACCTTGTAAGCAAGGAATAGGCAATCTAGTAGCAGAATCTTGATCCATCTTTGATCAACGCTGCCAGTTTGATCTTAGTTTCAGGAGGCTTCGTTGAAAATGGAAACACAACGGTGACTCCCTGGACGTGTCTGGAAGGGAACCCCAGACCTGTGAATCTTGCGAGAGTGATCATTTAACCCAAACCATGATCTTTACCTAATCGTTACCAAGTGTTTTTTGTTCCTAAACCTTCACAGATCTTAATCACAGCATTGTTACATTATAAAACAGGAGTTAGTTTGTAGAAAGCGCACCGTGAAGAAACCACACATACAAGACTAGCAAGAAATTTGCAAATCTCGAGTTTCCTTCTAGACAAGACTTGGCCACCTGGTTGTGATCCTTCTGGAATTACAGCTAAACAGTACTCTGAATTATGTTTCTGAGAAAACATTCACTTTTTGAACCTGGAAGCACCATTCACCCCCTCCTCTACTATCTATGGGTACCTACAAGTAGGGTTAGGCAACCTGACAATTTCAGATTGAGATCTGAAGGCTTCTATGGATTATGTTGTTCCAAAATGCTGGTATTGATATTGGCGAGTATGTCAGTCTGTGCATCATTCCGATACGTCATAATTTATTAACACTAGCAGGACGTTGCTGGAAAGTAGCAGGGTATGCCAATGTTTTTTCCCCAGCATGGCATTGGCATTGAATCGTTGCTCAGTATTGAACGATAAGGAAGAATGGTATCAGAACATCTCTAGAAATTCATAGGCTATTTCCAGTCTGTCTACAGTCTACAGGGCATGTCAAATTTGAGAAAAAATATCACAATTTAGATTATGTATCATGATGCAATTAAAATGATTGCAATATTAGTTTTTGTCCAGATTCCCACCCCTACCTACAAGCAAGTTGAGACTGAAATGATCTGCAATGGTCTTACATCCAGTATAATTCAATATTCGACATTAACTAATGCTAATCACTGGACAGGGAAAGGTTGGCAGAGCCTGGAATTCATTATCTTCATTCAAATTCATAAGGCTTAGTTTCCCTTTTACACAGACCACATAGATTACGAAATGGTCAACCAAATTGTAATGGAACTTTTTCTAACATAATGTCAGTGTGTGGCTTACGTTTAGGGAAAATCTTTGCTGTCGTCTAATAAATTAACTCAGTCCTGCATCAGTTCTTGTTTACCAAACCCAATTGGTTTTGATGCCTGGCTGAGATGTGCTATGCATAGAAATATCATTTGCTGTTGTCTCTTGGAAATTAGCTGCTTTTTATGGGCACAAATCCAGCTAAATGACAAACTACACTTGTCTTATAATAGTCTATGCACAGCTCATCGCTATTATTTTGCCATTCTTTCAAGTCCAGCTAGATAATTAATGAAGCTGTCAATCACACATCAAAGGCAACACCCGTGAGGAGCAGAATTCCATAATTGGAAATGTTCCTCCCTTTTTTTAATACACTCCAATAAAACTATTTCAACCCTGTCTCCTAGAAGTTCTGTCCAAATAATACTAATTTCTTTTTCCAATTATGTTGAGGTGGGAAATATTACAGTTGCTTGCAACTTTATTTATATATTTATTTTACAATTAACGTAGCAGGTGGTTGAGGTGGGTGCAGGGCATTTATATTGATGACTTTGACACCCAAGACTGGAGACTGGAGAGTCAAGCATATATTTAGGTTTAGGCCACAAAACAGTTTGTTTAAGATTCAAGAAAGATCGTAGTTTGGGGTAAATATTAATCTGGTAAACGCATCCTGATGTCGACGTGGACTTGTGAAAGCAAGCGAGCTTTCCACGCGCTGTGAGTAGCTTAAACTTTAAAAACTACCTAAGAGACCGGTGTGTAGGGTTTAGTGGCATCTAGCAGTGACCCTGCAGATTGCAAACACCTCATTTCACCCTCCCTTTCCAAGCACATGAGAACATATAGTGGCTGTGAAACTCGCGCGAAACATGAAAGTCTATATCTAAATCTATATCTTTGTGTTCTTCGCCACTATAGAAATATGACAGTAAAACATGGCAGTCTCCATAGAAGAGGACCTGCACTCTATATATGGCTCATGCTAAGGTCACGACAACACAATGATTGTTATTTTCAGGCGATTATACAGTAATGAAAACATGCTTATTATGATTATATTACATTTTTGCCATATTCTGCCAGGAGATCCCTGTAAATGTTACACAATAGACTTTTAAATAATGCTTTCGTTTCTATGGATATTGAAGGAAAACAAATATAATGTTATGATATGTTCTGTGTGGACATTTTGCACTTTGTCTACATTAATTAACAGCATTTCTGTTCAGTGTTGATTAAAAAAAAACCATCAATCTAACTGCCATTTAATTTCCTTCTTTGTTATGTTATTTTTTGTTGTATAAATCTAATATTAAGGGCACAGGGTGTACTTAGCTAATTTAATTTTTGGGAAATATAAAGCCAGCTAGATTATATTTAATGTGAACATAACACAGAACACACCGACATCCTCCTTCTTCATGTCGGTGTTCAGCAGTGACAGTTAATACAGAGGTAAAAAACAGTCTGTTTAAATCACAGCATCACTGGTACTCATGTTAAATATAAACCAGCGTGTTACTGCCTTTCTTGATGAACAACATCTGCTTGGGTGTTTTTCAGTGTAACAGTCTGGAGGATGATCTGAGTTTCTCTGAGTCACTCATCTTTTGAAAACTGGGTCTGCAGTTGATTTGTCACTAATCTGAGTTGCTGTGCACCGACTTGGTTATCATCGTGTTGTCGGTCAGAACGCACCCACGCTCGCAGGTGGCAGCTCAGTGCACCGGAGCGCTCATTGTCTGTGTTTTACCCAACATCCGCCAGTAGCAGCTGCACTCTGAGAAATAAAGGTACTATCTAGAACCATGAAGGGTTCCACGGCTTGTCCCCATACAAGAACCCTTTTAGGTCCCTGGTAGAGCCTTTTAGAAAGGTTCCACTTGGAATCCTTTCAGAGAGTTATACCTAGAGCCAAACATAAAGGGTCATACCTAGAATCATTGGTGAAAGGTTTCACCTAGAATCCCCTATGAGAGGTTCTAAAGAGAACCCTTCCATGGTGAAATGAAACATCTCTAGGGGTTCTACTGAGAACCTTTTTCTTGCTATGATACAAAGAACCATGACGAGTTCTTTGGCTTTCCCCATAATAGAACCTTTTTTGTTTTCTTATAGAACAAAGAGTCCAAAGGTACTTTGGCTTGGGCCCATAGGAAAATCATTTTTGCTTCCTTATAGAACGTTTTTTTAAAGGATCCACTTGGAACCCTTTCAGAAAATTCTACCTCAATCTCATCATAAAGGGTTATACCTAGAACCATCTGTGAAAGGTTCCACCCAGAGCCCCTGAGGTTCTATGGAGAACTATTCTTTGGTGTAACTTGCATCCAAAACCCTTTCTGGGGCTATCAAGAGCCTTTCCACAATCCATGGGTGCTCACAAGAATTCAGCCAGGAGGTTCTACCAAGAACCCTTTATATTCCAAAGGTTTCATCCAGAACCCACCCAGGGGGCTCTACCGAGAACGCTTTAATATTATTACACAAAGAACTGCAAAGGGTTCTCTGGCTTGTCCCCACAGGAGAACCCCTTTTTGGTACCTGATAGAACAGTTTCCACGTTGAACCCTTTCAGAGAGTTCTACATAGAACTCAGTATAAAGGGTTCTACCGTCTGTGTCAGGTTTCACCCAGAACCCCCCATGAGATGTTTTGCAGAAAACCCTTCTATGGTGTAATGGGTTCCACCCAGAACCCTTTCTGGGGGTTCTGTCAAGAACATTTCCACCTTCATCAGTTGCTAACAAGAACTCAGCTTGGGGGTTCTCCTGATCTCATCTTTCTATATTCTAAGGGTTTTTATCTAGACCCCACCCAGGAGGTTCTTCTGAGAACTGTTTTTTATTTCTAGGGCTTTGTCTAGAACCCCCCCCCCCCCCTTTTTTTTTTTTTAAATAATGATACATAGAACCCTTGACAAGCTTTATTCAACAAACGGTTCCTCTGAAGCAAATCTTTGTATAACCTCAGCTCTTCAGGAAGAACCCTTTTGGAACCCTTATTTCTAAGCGTGTGGTTAAAGAGTTCATGCAGATAAAACACCACAAACAGAAATCGTATGTGTATCAGGTGTCTGCATGTTTGGATGCAAATAGAAGCTCGTACAGGCGCCGGGTTAGGGGTTATGAACATAATTCACAGGCTTGTGAAATCACTGGTTGTACTTTCCTGTGTTTCTATAGTTGCGTGTTTCATAACAAGGGTTAAACTAATATTATACTCATGCTCTCATGCTTGTATAATCTCAGTCTCCTGTGTTTTGTTATTGAGTGCATTTCCACATGTAGCGGGTGTGGTTTGTGTGCCTGTGCACTTAAGTCAGGATCAGTATTGTTGTCACTCTGACTCGCTGCCTCCCCGCTTCTTCCTCTTTTCTCACGCACTCCCCTCACTCCCTCTACAGAGTGACATTCATTAATTAAATATGGTGTACTGCCGCAGGATGTGCTTCCCTTTCCACTATCTCCAGACACTAATAATTACATTGGCATTTAGCTCCGTGATAAGCCGACCCTATGGCCTTTATGAAATGTTCCCTGGGCCCGGATACTGAGCAAAATATAGACTGATGCGGTGCTATATATCGATCCATCTGCCTGTCTTCTTGCTTTTATCTTAAGAAAAGAGGCACCGTTCATTAGCATGGTGAAAGAATCTAACAACCACAACCTGACTTTTATATCATTAAAGGCTGAAATTGAGCTTTGCTGCAAGTATGCATCCTAGGTGGGCTGCTTAAGTGAAGTTAGAGCTGATGGTGACAAGCTATTACAGGTAAATAAATGCTGTTTATTTTGTATGGTACAGAGTAAACATTGGGGCTGCTGCTAATGTTTATTCTCATTATTAATTTTCTGTCAGTGTTAACAAATGTAAAAAAAATTCCCATCACAGGTTCAAACTGCTCATGCGGCATTTGTCTCCTTTTGTTCAACCAATAGTTAAAAACCTTGAGATACTCAGTTTACGATCACATAAGAGTAAGAAAACCAGAAAATATTCACATCTGAGGAGCTGAAATCTGCAATTTTTTCTTAAGAAATAACAAAAAATTGTTGCTGATTGTTGCAGCCCCCTTTGACTCGCTGCCAATATGCTGTAAAAAACAAAATGTTTGCTCCATGACTTATTGCCTTCAGTGTGCATATTATTATTTTTCTTGGGTCATTTGGTTCCACAGGAAAAAAAAAACAATGTGTGAATGTGGTAGATAGATGGATAATTGGATTATGCATGTCATTCAGTTTATAATGAATCAATGATTTGTTACATCTTGTTTGGACAACAGGCCAAAATGAAATTAAATTGCAAACAAATTTGTCTTGTCTAAGAAAATCTTTCATACCTAAAAATAATACAAATAATATAAATGATATTTTTTGTTAAAAACTCATGCTGGGGTGAAAAAATCCTTTCTAAAGGCAGAGACAGACTGAGCATGTGCAGATTAAGTGTCATCACTCTAGCTTGTTTCTGATTGGAGGAAATTACAATTGCCCCTGGTCTCCCCTACTGTCTGCATTCTGCATTTCCACATTTCCCTGAGCTTGATGGCTTTTAGGCAATTGGGTATATAGTTCAGTGATTATGACCATGTGAGTAGATATCAAACCACTATATCAGCATTAGCTAGCATGCTGACTACTAACATCATGGCAACTGATGCAGTATGCATGACACAGGTCTTTAGGTGCTAGCTCACTAGCTGGCTAGCTTTGGGTCGATGTCTGTCCATCTTTGGTTTTAGATGGATTACATTAATTACTCTTGTTGGAAAGTCTTTAATACAAGTTGTCATCAGTTCGAGTAACTTTAAGGTCACTTTACCTTTCTCTCCTCTTCTTTGCTCTTCTCTTTGTGTGTATAGAGCCCCACCTTTGGTGAAGCACATAGAACAGAGGAGAGAGAGAAAATAGTGCAACAACAAAGTCCAGTTAAGACTCTCGCTGAAATGAAACAAGTGTACATACATGTAAACAACATAAATTAAATATTTTCTTTCTTTCAGGAGGGGTCGGCAGCCCCCGGAAGGCAAAAGGGGCAGCCATGACACCTGACTAAAATCAACTGTTACCTGAGAGCAAGTACTCCTGTGGTCCAAGCTAGGCTTTTTGAAGGTCAAGCTAAATCTGAGTCTAAAAACAGAATTTTATTTTGACTCCCACTGACGCACAGAACAAGATATGAACCAGCTGCAGTTTGAATAAGCAAAGAAATGACAGGGATAAGCTTGAAAGCTTAACTGCAGCAGTATATTTCCCTTTAAGATTATGCCCCTGCAGTTACAAGTGAAGTTAGCCAAATAGCTTTAGAGTATTAAGTTTGATTTTGCTTTACCTAATTACTTTGCCTCAGGTGGCCTAATCAGGCTGGTACATTGCAAGATTATTATGTGGCTTATCAGCTTCAGGGATGTATCAATCGACACTTAAGTCACAATTACTGTAAACATGCATTTAGTCTGTAAAAGGCTCACTTGTACCAGTTACATTTTAATAAGCTGGCAGCAAGTAGCCTGCCATCTCTTCCCTCAGTTTTTACTTTTCTTGTTTTAGTGACAAACTCATCAATAATTTATTTTATCTTTCGCATGACTATTATTATTTCTTATCGTCTGAAATATACAGTAGATTTCCACTGCCCACAGAGCAGTGTGAAGCAATCACTCCAGGTTTGCCTGAATAATCTCTGATCACCAAATTAAGCTCGAGATTTGAGGCTCACTTGTTCCAGAATAGTCCTGGCTGAAATTACCGGGGAAGGTTTCAGTGAAAACCATCTGGGCTTCAAATTGGACCCGCGGACTCGGGGGATTGTATGTACCGCTCAGTATCAGCTGAGATGACCAGTGTTCTCGCTACCTTGGGAAATCTGCCTCTGACTTCTATTATTTTGGTCGATGTTTCCGTCCTCATCTGTCAAAGGGCCTGAGAGGGGATCGCTGGCGAGTACTTTTCTATCTGAACAACACGCTGTGCTGCTGTATTTGTCGCCAGGTGCTTGACTGAGCAGAGGATAAAAGCCTGAATTGAGTGACAGAGACGCTTGGATGAGGCAAACTGACATAGCTGGCAGCTTTATTACATATGTGACTTTGTGCGTACATTCAGTATGCACACATGCTGTATGTGCTTTAATACTGTGTGGGAGTGGTAATATTTTCACTTGTGTGTGGGCTCGTGGTAATAAATGTCTCATCTTTTTGTTTGTGCTGTTTCTACATATTTGCAAGGTGATGCATTTCATAACTCGGACTAGAAACCCAATATTCTCTTGCCAGGTGGATATAAGTGGTATTTGTAGAACTGTGCTTCTGGGACCAGCTGGATCTATCAAATAACATAACGCAGTATGTAACAATGTTATTTGATCTTTCCTCCCTCCTCTTGCTCTCTGTAAGGCAATATCTTTGCATACTGTTTTATCAGCCCTTGTCTTCGTTTGACTAAATCAACTACAGAGCTTATTTGTCAGAACTGTTGGTTGAATGGTGAGACAAATCTCTTAGAAATTGAAGTTTCAGATTCAGTTTACAGACAGATAATGTGCAATTTAAACACAAGAGTTTACAGAACATCACTTTAAATTACAGTTCAAATGAGGATTTTGACTTTATTTTATTTTCTCCACCCACGATTGTAGCATTTTGGTATGCAAACAACACCTTGTTCCTTGTTGTCAGCCTGATTTAGTTGTTTGCTGTATTTCAGTAAATTAACATGGACAATAAAGGTTAAAGCTCATTACAGTTGTGAGAGAGTGGAAAAGATTCACATTAGTTCCCCAGTCATCTTTTTATTTTTAAACTAACGCTAAAGCTGTGTAACCTATGATCTTTGCAGAACATTAGCACAGCGTGCATGAAATGCAGAACAAATGCAAATCATTGATTTCCAAATGATTGGACATTTCGCTTTATTTTTGGCGTTTTAAAAAGATTTTTTTTTGCCCCCACCAGGAGAAACACTGGCTTTGGAAAATAGCATTTTTGTGCTAAAATGTACCTCAACCAAAATTGTATTTTTTGGATTTGAATATATAAGAAATCTATCGGGAAGGTACAGAAATAATGCCCTCTAATTTTAGGTTGGTCTATAAAATTTAAAATAAGAGAAAACAGCGTGTCCTTATAAATTACAGAAAATATTCCCCATTTTATCTTGTTAAATGACCTAATAAATAACAGAAGTTGTTGCAGATTAGTCGACTGATTGTTTCAGCTCTACTAAAGAATCTAACTAGCGAACCATAATTTTTCTTATTCCTAAACAAATGTTTGACCTCAAGATACAAAGAGCTTGTCGCCAGACACAAAGGATAAAGATTGAATGCTGCACAACAAACTGTGAACTTCAGCCTCAAACAAAACTCGCATTCAGCTCATTTCCTCTCAGTGCACGGAGCATAATTTGTATGCATTTCAAACAAACACATTTCAATTTGGCTTTGAAAAGCCTACCTAAGCACAAAAGAACTTTTCACAGCACCTGCCTTCCAGTGCACATGTCCACATCCGCAGTCGTGTTTATTAGCTTAGCTTAATTGTGCATAGTATCTAAAGGTCAGTGCCTGCTGTGATACATCGCTGCCAAAATGGCTTCCAGGGGACACTGTTTCAGATGAATAAACACTGAAAGCTGCACCTCCTTCCACCCCTCCGTCCCCATCCTTTACCTCCCAATGCGCAGCGACATCACATTCGGCTTTTTCAAGCCTCGCACAAGGTCCTGTGACTGATGGGCATCCACTGGTACGCACCGCCTCACTGACTTCCATTTCAGCAGGCAAAAGACAGCAAATTAATTCGCTTGTCAATTTTTTTCCCCCTCTTTTTTCCGCAGGAGTTTATTCAGATAGGAGGAATTATGTGTTTGTCCTCCAGTGAATTAAAACATGCAGTTTATCTGTATAACTACAGCCCTCTCCGTGATTAATGGTATTTGACTTCTATAAGCAGTAAACTTCTTCCGTTTGGCTGTAAAAGCTGATTTAATGAGAGAGTGACTTGAATAGATAAGCAGATATGGCAGTGGGGATTATTGGGAGGTGAGCTGAATGGGAGATGGATGGTGTGCAGTTTATTATCAGTTATGTAATGCACTTTTTATAAGTCCGTACCTGTGGGGCCAGCAGGCACGCCGCAATAGATGCGAGATTGCGAGCTTGTGTGCATCTTAAGATACGTGTCAGAATGTATACATGCTTTTGAGAAGATGTGTTCTCGTGTGGTTCAGGTCGTGTATTGGTTGTATTAAGAATTTACAAGAGAAGAATAATTGTTTTATGTTGAGTGCATGTGAAGATGCAGAGGCTCCAGACAATTTTTGGGCCAGTGTTTATTTCATATATATACTGTCTTTGCACATTGAATTAGTAAATTTTGTGTTATTTTGCTATAAATTGATGGTTTTCAACTGCTCAGTTACAGTTTTTATCTTTATTTGTTTGTTTATTTGAGGGAAACTGCACGTTAATGAACACCAGTATGAAAATACAAGACATAAATGTGCTGGATTTAAGAAAAAATGCTAATTTACCTTAAACAGAGACCCTACAAATGACAACGTCCAACTACAAATGCAATAGACAGTAAATAAAGTTGCTAACTAGAACCATAAAGGGTTCTTCAGCTTGTCCTCGTAGGAGAATCCTTTTTGGCTCTTGGTAGAATGTTTTATAAAGGTTCCACTTGGAACTGTTTCAGATTTCAACCTAGAACCCAACATAAAGGGTTATACCAAGAACCATCTTTGAAAGATTCCACCCAAAACCCCCTATGAGAGGTGCTACAGAGAACCTTTCTATGATACAATGGTTCCACTCAAAGCCATCTCTGGATGCTGTTTCCAGAACCTTTTCACCTTTTAAGGGTGCTAACAAGAAACCACCTAGAGTGTTCTACTAGTAACCTTTTTTTTAATCTCCCAAGACTTTCATCCAGAACACACTAAAGGGGTTCTACCGGGAACCTTTTTATATTCCAAGGAATTTATCTAGAACCCAACCATGGGGTTCTACCGAGAACCCTTTATGGTACAAAAAACCCTTTATGAACCCTACATGAAAGAGTTCAAGGATTTCAACAATCCTTGAAGAATGCTTTCTTCTAAAAGGGGTCTTCTAATAAGGATCAAAAGGGTTCTCAATGAAACCCTTTATCTCATAAAGAACCTTTGACAAACCCTAAAGAACACTTGTATGTTGTAATGGTTTCACCCAGAACTCGGAACCCTTTCTGGGGGTTCAATCAAGAACATTCCCATCGTCCTTGGATGCTAACAAGAACTCAATTCGGGGTCTCTACCAAAAACCCTTTTGTATTCCAAGGGTTTTATGTAGAACCCATCCAGGATGTTCTACCAATAACCTCTTTTTTATGATACAAGGAACCCTTGATGAACTGGATGTCTGGATGAAAAGGTTCTTAATGGAACCCTGTCTTACAAAGAACCCTTGACAAACCCTTTCTTCCAAAAAAGGGTTCATCAGCAAATTCTGTGTGGAACTTCAGCCCTTACAGGAAGAACCATTTTGGAACCCCTTTTTTCTAAGAGTGTACATTGTGCAACATGTCAGGTTACAAGCGATCGCAGTTTGTTTTGCTTTAAATGTTTGAACCGTGTTTGAAAATCACCCTTGCCTCCTTCCTCACAGGCTTTGTTGGGAGGAGGCCATCAGATGGATCTCACCAAGTTTCAACACTCACTCTGGGACGTCCTGA
>JAJHUR010091160.1:18880-41369 GCA_027495735.1 Lutjanus campechanus
ATGTGTTTGTCCTCCAGTGAATTAAAACATGCAGTTTATCTGTATAACTACAGCCCTCTCCGTGATTAATGGTATTTGACTTCTATAAGCAGTAAACTTCTTCCGTTTGGCTGTAAAAGCTGATTTAATGAGAGAGTGACTTGAATAGATAAGCAGATATGGCAGTGGGGATTATTGGGAGGTGAGCTGAATGGGAGATGGATGGTGTGCAGTTTATTATCAGTTATGTAATGCACTTTTTATAAGTCCGTACCTGTGGGGCCAGCAGGCACGCCGCAATAGATGCGAGATTGCGAGCTTGTGTGCATCTTAAGATACGTGTCAGAATGTATACATGCTTTTGAGAAGATGTGTTCTCGTGTGGTTCAGGTCGTGTATTGGTTGTATTAAGAATTTACAAGAGAAGAATAATTGTTTTATGTTGAGTGCATGTGAAGATGCAGAGGCTCCAGACAATTTTTGGGCCAGTGTTTATTTCATATATATACTGTCTTTGCACATTGAATTTGTAAATTTTGTGTTATTTTGCTATAAATTGATGGTTTTCAACTGCTCAGTTACAGTTTTTATCTTTATTTGTTTGTTTATTTGAGGGAAACTGCAGGTTAATGAACGTCAGTATGAAAATACAAGACATAAATGTGCTGGATTTAAGCAAAAATGCTAATTTACCTTAAACAGAGACCCTACAAATGACAACGTCCAACTACAAATGCAATAGACAGTAAATAAAGTTGCTAACTAGAACCATAAAGGGTTCTTCAGCTTGTCCTCGTAGGAGATTCCTTTTTGGCTCTTGGTAGAATGTTTTATAAAGGTTCCACTTGGAACTGTTTCAGAGTTCAACCTAGAACCCAACATAAAGGGTTATACCAAGAACCATCTTTGAAAGATTCCATCCAAAACCCCCTATGAGAGGTGCTACAGAGAACCTTTCTATGATACAATGGTTCCACTCAGGGCCATCTCTGGATGCTGTATCCAGAACCTTTTCACCTTCTAAGGGTGCTAACAAGAAACCACCTAGAGTGTTCTACTAGTAACCTTTTTTTTAATCTCCCAAGAGTTTCACTTAGAACACACTCAGGGGGTCCTATCAAGAACCTTTTTATATTCCAAAGGTTTTATTCAGAACCCACCCAGGGGCTTCTACTGAGAACCTTTTTATATTTCAAGACTTTCATCCAGAACACACTAAAGGGGTTCTACCAGGAACCTTTTTATATTCCAAGGAATTTATCTAGAACCCAACCATGGGGTTCTACCGAGAACCCTTTATGGTACAAAAAACCCTTTATGAACCCTACATGAAAGAGTTCAAGGATTTATGTAGAACCCATCCAGGATGTTCTACCAATAACCACTTTTTTATGATACAAGGAACCCTTGATGAACTGGATGTCTGGATGAAAAGGTTCTTAATGGAACCCTGTCTTACAAAGAACCCTTGACAAACCCTTTCTTCCAAAAAAGGGTTCATCAGCAAATTCTGTGTGGAACTTCAGCTCTTACAGGAAGAACCATTTTGGAACCCTTTTTTCTAAGAGTGTACAGTGTGCAACATGTCAGGTTACAAGCGATCGCAGTTTTGTTTTGCTTTAAATGTTTGAACCGTGTTTGAAAATCACTCTTGCCTCCTTCCTCACAGGCTTTGTTGGGAGGAGGCCATCAGATGGATCTCACCAAGTTTCAACACTCACTCTGGGACGTCCTGACAAAAGGAGACAACGTCAAGGTGAGCTCCATCTTTCCCCATTCCTACCACCCACTTCCCTTTCATTTTGTTTTTTTTTAACTTTTTCTTCTTGGTAACTACATTCATCATTCCTCCATTCTTTTATTCCTTGGATTAGTTCCCAGTTCCACCAGAACTTGGCACAGAAAAAATCACTGATTTGTCCTTGTGAAATAGTTGGTGCTGGAACCTTGGTGACATCTAAGACTGACTGTTAGATGATAATGTTAGAACATGTTTTTCCACAAATGTTCAGGGGTGTCATTTGTGTCACAAATGAAAAACATGTTTGCTTGGTAGTGACCCCAAACGAATCATCACAATTTTAATAGCTTTTTTTCAGCGGAAATTAAAATTGTGATGCACAAATGATCATTCACACTAATCGCATCGCATATCGTAATCATAATTTTAAACAAAATAATTGCTACATGACTTTTTGACCATATTGTGCAGCCCTATGACCAAATACTTCACCCCATATGCAAAACTAAACTCAGGCGAAGATATTGAATCAAGATAGTGGAGCATGGATCTACCATTTGGGTCAATTCTAGCATTCACCACTAGACTACCATACACTTGACTATCGCAATGTTATATTTTGTGATACTGTATCGATTCTCAAAAACACTCTATCATGATATTTTGATACTTGCAAAGATTAGTGGTGCTGCTTCATTTTGTGTTTTGTTTAAATCCCCAACCATTAGATTGCAGTATTATTATCTGTTTTCACTGTTCTGATTGCATAAAAAAAAGTATATTTTTATGCCTCAGTGCTGGCAACAGCTGTGGCCGGTGGCATTATGTTTTTCGGTTTGTTTGTCCGTCCGTCTGTCCCATTCTTGTTAATGTGATAGCTCAAGAATGCTTTGACAGAATTTCTTCAGATTTGGTACAAATGTCAACTTTGAGGCAGTAATTCTAGTTCAACCCAGATTTTATGCAGATGGTGGTGTGTTCTTTGTACTCTGACAGTTTCCTGAAATTTGATTTTTTTAAAAAAGCAATATATCACCTTGCTTACAGTATTGCAATATATCTCAGTGTGTTGAATGTAACCCCTGTGTTGTGATACATATTATATTGCCAGATTTTTGCCAATACACAGCCCTATTCACCACTGTACCTAATACAACCTCACAGAGCAGCAACCCTGGCTGTAGACTCCAAGTCTTGTTTCTTTTCTTTTTCAAACCTCCCTCCTGCACCATTCGCCTCGTATAATTCCAGCTTGACATGGATAGTACAATAGTTTTCCTCCAGTTCTGCCTCTCTCCATTCCCTCAAAGGACACAGTCAAGACAGCTTGCACTTGGTAAAACTGTGTGAAATTTCATGCCAAAGTTCGCCAAAGTTACCTAGGAAATTTACTTTGTGAATCCAATGATTCGTGGCTATTTGTTTAAAATTAATCGACTCTATAACTGCTGTGTGACCAAGCCCTCATACATCATTGATCCCTCCTACATCCACTGATCAAATCATCTCAAACCTTTCCCTCTCTGTGTCATCTTGCTTTGATCCATGCTCTAAACTTTTCCACTGGCTGTTTAAAAATAACATCCTAATAATGGGTAGTTAGATGTGCACAGGACAATAAAACACTAGTATCTTCACTGACTGTGCACAGTAACCTCCAGAAACAATAAATAGACCAGAGAAAACCAAGACAATAGGCACAAAATGAGGAGAAATCGTATCCCTTTAACCGAAATGTGCAAAAGCTTGATTACTGAGTTGTAAATGTAGCCGCTCGTGACCTGACGCATGATGTTCCTCTAGTTACCGGAGTGTGATCAGATTTATCTCGTGGTTCTATCCTATCTTGACAGCCACAACACAAACGACCTCATAATGCCTTCCTGTCTGCAGTCCGTGTTAATTTAGAGTCCCTAAACAGCCGACATATTTCTTCCTGAGCGCAGGTTTATAAACCGCATGTTTTCATCTGACAGCTATGGCCTAAAAGAAAATGTCCGCGCCTCACTCCGTCTCCTGAACTGAGGACGTGGAGCGCGCGAGATACCATCCTTTCATTTCCGCTCCTCCAGATAAAAAGATGAGAGAGGGAGAGGACGAAAGTGAGGCCTATCGCTGGGCAGCAATGATTGAGTCCCTTCGCTAAGCCACGGCGAGGATCTGCTCAAATAACCCACTCTGCCGATAAGACGCTCGTCATTTCCATAGACAAAAAACATAGGGGTTCAGATTAGATTTCACCATGCGCCTGGCTTCTCTTAGTGCAGAATGTGAATTATAAGGCAAACTCCTGTTCCCCCCGTCTTTTCATGAAAACACCACTGAAATACATATGGACTTGAAATGGGATGATATTTTTTTGCACTATTATTATTAGCAGTGGCAGCACTGGTATGTATTTTGATACCAAGTTAGAAATATCGCCAAAACGGCCCCTCTTTTTCTTACTATTTTAGAATGATTGCAGGAGTAATGCCTTTTCTGTTACAAGTAGATGCTTTCATTACCTG
Source organism: Lutjanus campechanus (assembly GCA_027495735.1). NCBI lineage: Eukaryota > Metazoa > Chordata > Actinopteri > Lutjaniformes > Lutjanidae > Lutjanus > Lutjanus campechanus. The sequence goes on from JAJHUR010091160.1 coordinate 23,111, forward strand.
CGGGGCCGATTACTGTAATTCTCTCTTTTCTGACCGAGCCAAAGTAGTTTTAAAAATAAAACACTAAATAATACGAAATGCAGCATTGTTGTTGTTAATCCTCTCACAGAGTCTGCCCTTGGAAACATACTTAAAAGTATGACCTTTTTAGACCTTTTTCTCTTGGCACAATTAGGCCTGGGTATTATTATAACATTTCTGATATTGTTGCCAATGTGGCAGTGTGGTGTTTCAGTACCGACATCAAAACTATATTTTTAAAATACCTTAGTTTGGGGAATATAAAACCTTTTTTATTTATTTTAAAATAAACCAACCAGTTCAATGCATTAATGTAGTGGTTCCCAAACTATTGGGGGGTGACCAGGGGAAATAGAAAGTGAAATAAAGTTGAGTGAATATGATTTATGTTGGGGAGTTTGCTGGGGATGTCATGACAACCTTTATTTCACTAAAATCCAACTTTTTTATTAGTTGCTCCCCCAGTTATTGTTAAGATTCATAATAATTTTGGGGTGGGGGGTGTGAAGAGGGAGCATACCAGATAAAGTTTGGGAACCACTTCATTAATGTTGGATAAAGAAGTTTCCCTAAAAGATCAGGAAATACCTGATGAAAGAAAACACATAGAGGTTCGATACACAACTCTCAGCACTCAGTGGGGACTGATATGTTTGTGCAAACAGAATAATGGACGTCAAAAGCATTTAAAAATCTTGATTGCTTCTTCCTTCCTGTAGAGCCATTTTTCCATTTATACTGTTTTGTTGTGAGTTGCTGAGTTTTGGAAATATCTGCCACAGAGGTGTGCATGGAGCTAGGTTACAGCTCAGCTGAGGAGGACATCGTTAATGTTTACAGATGTATTTTTTGCAGCTTTGACCACCGCAAGCTGAGCGCCATTGAGTGGCATTGAATTTGAGAAAAGGCGGACATTTCTAAACAATATCGCCAAAACTTGGGAGCTCACACCAAAACAATCTAGATGGATAATTAGCACCACAAGTAAGATGAAAAATAAGTATTTTGATGTGGTGATTAACTGTCCCTTTAAGACAGCTTATTGTGCATATGTCTCTTTATTCTTTATTTGTACGTCCTTACGGTCCACAAAATACTCAGCATTCTTCTTGTTGACATGAAAGGTTTGTTGCCTCTAAAAAACCTTCATTCAACACAATCTTTACCTTTAACTATTATCCAGTCACATTTCATTGATTTCGCTGCTCTGAAAGTCTTGACAGAGGCGTCAAAATATGACCGTCGAGGTACATACTGTAAATGTTCATTTTCTGTGAACTTCAAGATGTTCGTAGATGTCGAATGTTTGATGTCTTTCTTTTGTCCTTTACTGGTTAGTATTTTATTTATTTCTGGCATGACTAGGTGTTGAAAAATGCTGAAAAGCTTGGTTGTTTGGACATTCTTTAAACCATCATTGTACCTGTAAATATGACAATCTGTTGCACACAAAAGCTCTTTCGTGTGTTTCTAGATGAGGATAGACTGATTGTTGTTGAGTGCACTCAGAGTTCTATACTTCAGATACAGTATAAAGATGTGATGCAGTATGGAGTTTGATGAGGTCTGTGCTTTTTACTTTACCTCTGTTGTTACTTTACTATTGTTTGCTGTGTACATCTTGTATTTTCTTTCTTCTGTTGATATTCTTTCATCTCTGATAGTGAAGAAAAGTGAGGTTTTATTGGATTTTAGCATACTGTAAATTTTTTATGTTAACATCTTTTCCGCTGGTTCGATGGAGTTGATTTATTCAGCATTATATGCAAAACGACCACAAACCGTCTTGTGAAACGTGTTGATAAGTGATAACCGTTTATTATGAAGCAATCTTATGCTTTGCTTCTGTTACTCTCAGGGACATGTAAGCTGCTGTATGGCACTTAAACATCGGTATAACACTTAGATTCTCAAGAGGTCGTCACCCGCTCGTAAGCATTAGAGTTTCCATACCTCTTCACTGCCTGATGAAGCATCCCTGTCACATCCGTTCCAGCCATATGTTCACTTCTCTTACACCATTCTGTGATTTTTCTTGAGACGCCTAAATCAAAAACCGTCATCAGGAAATTAGTTTATTATAGAATATGCTACACTAAGACCGGTGGCGGACTTGACCTTTTCCCTCAGGCACAAAGGACTGGGTCTGATTGTCTTAGGCTGATGCCTTGCACAGTAAGCTGTGGCGGCTAATGGCGTTTTTTCATTCCACACTTTCATTCTCCACTTCATCCTGGCAACGGAGGCCATCACAAATGCAATGGCCATGACAGTGTTTTCTGTTTCAAAAGCAAACATTGCTAATGAATCACCGCATCTCTGATACAGCCTAATTAGGAGCTAATTATTCAGTCTTTTCTCTAATTTTATATGACTTTAACCTGCCCTCCCTTGCCTTGTCAAAGGGTTGCCAGACTACTGCAGGCCTTAGTTACAGTAAATCACATTGGAGGGTATAGGGGATTTGTACAGCATCAGATTTCTCCTGTTTCCATTCTCTGCATTGGTGGGTTTTGAACATACAATAAATAGTGCACGGAGCCTCTGGATCTGAAAAGTGAAGCCAATGTGGAAGTGCCTTAAACCTGCATTCTTTCAAATGGCCAGCAGGGGGTGACTCAAAATTTCAAAATTAGTCTGATTATATGTACTCTTATGGCAAAACGACCGTACTTCTCACTTGATTTATTGTGTCAGTAAACAGTTTCCTGATGAGTTCATGGTCTCAGTAGCTCCGTCTTCTTCCATACAGCATCATGTTCATTTTTATAAATTATAGTCCCATTTAGAGTGAAATAGACCATATTGCAGGGTAAACTTTAGGGCGTGGCATACCTTGTGATTGACAAAGGGAAAGCACAAATAATATGATGGAAACGGAAACGGATATTTCTTCTATCCAAAATTTGTCATTATTATTCAAAAAACGATTACCTCTGCATTGTTAAAGGTTACATCTATCTTAATTGATCACTGATTTAAAGCACCAAGATTATTCCCTTCAAATTAAGATTTTTTTTTATATACTTGTATATCTGATTTTTAAATATCCTTCAGTTAAAGGGGTGGTGGTGGTGGACTTCAGACAGTTTATAAAACATAGTTTAGTTAAAAATAAAAAGAGAGAAAGAGATAGATGAAATCTACAGTATAAGGATGTGGACATATATTTCATAACTGATTATATGCAAATATTAAATCGATTTGATGCTTCGAAGTTGCAGTTGCATTGCCATTAAAAACATTAGGTTAGAAAATAAAATATTTGCCTGATTTATCTACGCCCACTTCTGGTCTTCCATCCGAATACAGATACAGATAATTTTGTTGGCCGAACGCATACAGATACAGGTACAAGCTCATGAAACTCAAACTGTCAAACTGTGCAGTGAAGATCAAATATAAATCAATAGTTTGTTGCTGTATTGCCTAGTGTACTGTTGAGCTGTAATACAAGAAACCTTGTGGCCAGGCTGGCTGCCATTTTTTTCCTGCTGAAGGGGCGAACCAAAACAAAGTTGCACCCAAGTTGCAGAACGCCACCCACCAGCTTCACGCTCTTGTTGGTACTGCACAAGCTCTGGTTGCAAAAAAAAAAAAATCAAGATGGCATTCCCTATGATGCCAAACTCCAGGCTTTAAAATGGTAATCCACAAACTAATGGGTGACGTCACGGTTGGTTCACACTTGGTTCTGAATTGTTGAAGAACACGCACATAATTTTCTCGTTTTCCCATCAGCACAAAAAGATTGCAGATTTGACTCTGATTAGAGACGTAGTTGGCACTGAAACGTTCGTCACTTTAGTCTGTGTGCTCCAGTTTTATTTGGACCTATTTTCCAAGTTTTTCCTGTGACAGGCCTGTAGTTCCTTGCGAGTCTGTTGAAGTGACTTTAAACTCTGCCTTCATTAGATCGCAGATTGCCTCTGTTTGAAGTTAGTGTAGACTGGCATTTGCAAATAGATATCATTGGTTAGAATGGCAATAAATACACAGTGGTTCAGTTTCAAATGTCAAAGTGTGTCCTGGTTGAAAGCAATGAACTCACTCTCTGTAATTTACCCACAATAACAGTGCTAACAGCGAGCATTGTGACAATATGTCTCAGTCACCTCAAGCATCAACAATGAAAATAAAGAAATGTCTTTAAACCTAAAAGTCATTTGGAAAAGCGAGAAGCAGCAGCGTCAGCAGTCTTTGCAAAAGCATGCTTTGGATATTTAGAGTGCAGCAGAATTAGCAGAGTATTTCTGGGGATTGGGGGCTTTTGCTCTGGAGAGTGGCACGCTGTTAGGGGTACATTTGTGTGAACATTTAATGGACCCCCTGCTGCTCTCCCTGTCGCCCCCCTCTTGTAAAGAGGCCTAAGGAAGCCTGACATCAAGAGCATTTGGGGGACTCTCCATCTATCTATCACAGCACTTTTTTTCCCTCCCCCTTGCTCTCCCCTCCTTTTTAAGCAAAGACAACTTTGGTGAATATTTCATGGGGTACATTGCCTCAGTTTCACTGTGTCGAGCAGGGAGAGTGGCACGCGATGACGACTGACAGGACCATAAGCCGGCGTCCGCTAGGAGACAGCCTTTCTTTTTTGGTCTGACACTCCTACTCTTCTTTCCCCTCCCGTTTTCCTTCTGTCACAGACAACAGTTCTTTGAGGCAAGAGTCTGGCTACTGATCATTAAGCTGTTTCTTTAAATTTTAGTACGACTGCAGAACTTCTGCCGATCCATCTGATACTGTTAGCTAAAATGCCAACATATGGATACAAATCTGTTTTTGCACAGACTGCAACATTTATAGCACTTAATGACATGATTACACGCTTTTAAGATCACACACACACACTTAACTGTGCTTCTTTTGCCAACTTTGATGTTTACCTGGTCACACTTTATTTTATAGTACACTAATAAGATATAACAACTTTGTATTAAATTAGGCTAAAACTAGAAATGATATGATCTTTATTAGTCAGTAAACAAACACTGTTATACCCTAATGAGACACCATACACCTAATGGTACACTAATAAGATATAACAAGCAGTACTTTGTATCAAAATAGACTAATTAGGGGCACATTACAACAGAATTGTACTGTTAAGTGTATTATGGCCCTCTGTTACACCTTTATTAGACTTAATTAGAGGCTAATTATGGACACATTACATTATTATATTGTTTTCCACTGTTAAACCCTTATTAGTCTTTCTTAAAGAGTAACTGACCCTTTGTTAAGCCCCCCTGCGAACAGCAACTATCCAATCATAGCATGGCAACTGTAACTAGGGCACCGCAGTCCTGTCAATCTTTGCATTTCTCTACATGTTGAAGCAGCGAGCATGGGGCTCTTAGAAGAGCGATACTGTGTGTCTCATGAGTCTGGATGGTGCCGTCTTTTTTGTAGTCTTTCGTAGTTTCGTTTTGTAGTCTTTTGTAGTCTTTCAAAAGTGTGAAACTCAAGAGCGCATGTGTGGGGAATGTCTTTGCCTGCTCTAAAGTACGCTGCGAGCATTAGCAGGTCCAGTTAACAAACGCTAGCTCACTAGCTGCTCACTAGCTCACATTACTTCCAGCCAAACTTCTTAGATACCACTGCATCAGCATTTGTCACGTGCACGTGTGGAGTTTGAGGAGGAGGATGTAGGCTGGTGCAGAATCAAAGGGGGCCGACGACGATGTATCTCTCTGACTTGCTCTCTTAGGTCTGAGGGTGGTACGGCTGGCTTGGCTGGGTGACTGTTTCAAGGTCTGCTGCACTAATGGAGTCCCCGAGCTTCCCTTTCCCACAATAATGTGTATTTCTATCTTCTATCATATTCATATGTGTGTCATATTTCACTGTGCGATCAATACTAGCTTTATCCTCAGTATTAACACTATATCTTGTACACAGCCGTTAGTAACTTAACACATTTATTGTTGCTGTTCTAAAATGTTTCAGATGGCAACATTATAAAGTCAGCTGGAGAAGGACCTCTCGGCTGACTCAAGGAGTTCAAACATCAGCATTAGCTTACATTACCCAGCTACACTTATGAAATCTGCTAGTGAGTCATCATTTTAGCCGATGAAATCCACAGTCGTGAGAAACTGCTTTTATTTTCTTCTCTGTGGAATCGTAGACCTCGTGTTTCAACAGTTGCTCCCAATTTCGATGTTGAATCTTCCACCGTTATCACTGTAAGCAGCGTATGTGCAGTGCAAGAATGGAAAGCATGACAGGCATAGCAACGGTAACTAAGGAGAGTGGGGCGTAGTGAAGGGTCCGTTATGGACACATTACAGCAGAACTGTACTGTAAACTAAAGTGATATCACGTATCTGCTACTGGAGACAGGCTGGTTCTATACAATTCAAATGCCTAAGAAAGTCTAAGAAGGGTTTAACAATGTGAAATAATACACCTCAGTTCTGTTGTAATGTGTCCCTGATGACCCTCTAATAAACTCTAATAAGGGTCTAATAAAGGGTCTAATATTGTCTGAAGAACATATTTTTTCTAGTTTTTGTCTAATTTGATTCAAAGTGCAGCTTGTTACGTCTTATTAGTGTACTGTAAAATAAAGTCTGACTGTTTATCTTAGTAAGTTAATTATTAAATTATCAAAAAGAAAAGTGTCCGCTTTGCAAAAGGATTGTCATCTCTTCAAGTGACTTTAAAAAAATCACTCACGTTTTCATTCGATACGGAGTGATTCCATCTGCCTTTACCTTTTTAAGCTGACCTCAGCCTTCCTTCAGCTGCACATTATAGAAAAAATGCTGTATCAACCATAAAATAATACCACTAAATAATCACTTTTGTTGTTCTCTTTCAGCGATGCTCAAACTCCAACGCCAGCCCCTCAATATCATATTTCTCAAGTGCAAGCCTCAATGATTGCCTTTACTGTTATTGGAAGGCACACTTCATTTCCCTCCCCAACATTCAATTTCATGGCGGGATGAGAAAATGCCGCCTTTCCATGCTACTTACGAAGATTTGACAACACTACAGTATGCTCACTTTGCCGCCGCCGCTGCATTGCCGCTCCCCCCCTCCTCTCCTGCTCTCTTATTTAATAAACACTGTGCTTGCTCGACTTACAGTAGGTTCCCACCTTGCCTCGTTCGGCGTGACGAGCAGCTGAATGGTGTCACAGTTAACAGGGGCGGCTCACTTGCTCTGTTGTGACAACATTCGTTTGATGTAGAAGTGGTAGTCCTCAGCTGCCATGTTCTCCCCCCTTCTGCTCTTTTTCTTGTTCCTGCGCTCTGTCTGGATCTCACCGCTGTCACACGTCGGGGAAGCAGCCAACTGGCATGACCTGAAAGTGTGACGGCGACACGCAAGCTGCCGTTTTTCCTCGCCGTTGATAGCCGTCCAACGTGCTCGCATACATAAAGAGAAACGCAGTCATTTTTCTAGATTAAAGAACTTTAATTGGCTCTCGCTCTTGTCTGAACTGGTGTCCCAGGATGCGGCAGAGGTTGCCAGTGATGTATAAAAGATGCTGTGTGTGTCGTGCATGTGTGTGTGCCTCATTTTCATAAAAATGGTGTGTTTTCATCAAACTTAGTCACACATAAACCTGCCATATGTCCATGAATTTACCGCTGACTGTAGTTTTCAAAGTCAAGTATGCTTTTAGACAACCAGCATCATACTCCTCTCTTTCTCACTTAGACACACACACACACACACACATACACACACACACTCAAACAGATACCCACCAGACTTTTTCATAACACACTATTCATCACAGATAGCCTTTCGACTGTATCACTGCTGTTTAAAGTCTAAACATGGTTTTGCAGAAGACATGACTCATTCAGTACAAGGTGCAAAATGCCAATTTTTCAGTCTCAAACATCTCAACTCATGTGTGAAAGTAAAACATGATAACATGTCATAATAGACAGGAAGCTCTCCTCCTGGTGCAAGAAGATTTTGTTAGGAAGTGCCATTAAAATTAATCAAAAGATTCACTTGTTAAAACATGACTCACTCCGTCACTCTTCTGGCTGCGAGCTGGAGATACAGAAGAGGAAAGCGCCGGCAGCTATGTATGGGATCGGAAAAAGGAAAACCACTCAGGGCGTCTTTGTCCTCTGTTTAAACAGCGCCACAGAGGGGGGGTGGGCGAGGAGTGGGAGGAGTGGAGGGGGGAAACCAGGGGAAGAGGGGATAAGAGACGGAGAAGTTTCTCACAGCTGCCCAGCCTGAGGCCCAAAACATGAGGCGCTTTCCTCGTCAGCGCGTCACCAGCCATCCGTTCTCGCCTGTCATTATTTTACCTCTTGCAGAGCACACACGCCGTCTCTCAGGCACACATATGCACACTTACACCACCACACACTGTCTGCGCTGCCTTGATCTACTCTTAAATGCTGCCAGCATCAGATCCTCAAACATGGCCAACTTAAACAGAATGGAAAAGCACAGACTGCAAATTTTTGTTTGGTAAAGGAATGCAGTTTTCATTAAACTGTTAAAATACTGCACGATTGCTCTGTTATATTAGAGATATTGCATGTATTTTAATGGAAAAGATAGCAAATCAATTGTTGAGTCTACCCAGTTATTACTAAGTGCTCTGAAACTGCACTTAACAAACTGACAAACTTAAAGAGTGTCACCTGAAATACTCTAAAGGTGCCTTCACATGAAAAGAAATTTGTTCTGGGCATTGTGAGGTAGGGAGCAGAGAGGTATATCACAGCGCTATATGTCATGTCTACCTGATATACGAGTGGCTAAGCTAACTTTAGCATTGGATTTAGCTAAGCTCATAAACTATGTGATTCACAAAGGTCGTAGCCTGATCCAAGTACTGACATTTTGTTGCACGTTGTACTTCGTTGATCACTCTTGCGAGGTCTTTCGCGGGTCTGGGAATCCCTTCAAGACTCATTAGTCTCTCCCTCCTCTGCTTGTGTCACTTCCATACATCTATGGCTGCTTCTGGGTACGTTGTCACATACAGCTGTTATCTCATTGGATGCACTTTGAAAGGTCAGCGGCAGACAAGGTCAAAGTTCAAACAGTTTGGTCTTTGAATGCAGCACTTGGTGGGGTGGGGGTGGGGGGCAAATCTGAGCTATGCGCTACGTCAAGGGCGCCACTTCGTTGGGCGCCGCCGCTTTCTCTGTAGGAAAACAATGGAACAGCCGGTGCAAAGCAGTTTTACCGCTGATCATGTGTTGGGGCCTTAATGCTTTTTTATGGCCTTTCTTGTTCATGGTACCCCACAAAAGTATGTTTTAGCATAACTTTATTGTCCGATGGTGTGTTCATGGTGTCCAGGGTTTGTGTGGGTAGCCTGTCCTCACCAGAAATTCAGCATATGTCACAAACTGCCACAAGAGACCTCGTTTCATCAGATGAATAATGTGAAAAATAGCTAACATCTATAAGTAGCAAAGGCAGGAGTACAGTGAAGACGTCTTAAGTCTGGATTTTACTCCCACGGACACCTATTCGTGCTGCTTATACTGCTCCATCGAGTCCATGTAGAGAGACATGTTCTACATATGTGCAGTAGATCAATCTGTCCAACACGTCCACAACAAATTACAGGAATATGAATGTTCACACAGGGCCCACGCGGTCACCCTCTCATGGTGATATTTAGATCACAAAGAGCCACTGAATACAGCGTGATGTGAAGCTAGGTTCTGCCCTACTTTCTTATTCTATGGGACATAAGAGAACTTTCAAAGCAAATGTCTGAAGGTGAGAGTCAAATTGTTTTAGTGTCCCTTTAGTGACCCTTTTTTTTAATGTTCTGTCTTATAACCGTCCACAACACATCAACAGTGACATTGCAGCGATGGCATTTCATGATTTTTTTCACTTTACCATTCGGGATTGGTCCCACCAGCATTGATTACAGCAGTATTTTGGACTAAGATCAGTTAATTTCAGTGTAGCTGCTGTGATCCGTGTATCGTTTGTTGAGCTGAGATGGATTTGTGCTGTCTTTTTCTAGCCATAACCAAGTAACTTCAGTTCCTTAGTTCTGTTCAGGTTAGAAAATGCTCATGAGTCATTCTTGGAGTGGTCATGAGGGGTTGCTTCGGAAGGCACTGACAAACAACCCACCTCACCGACAAGGTATGAGAACTTGTTCGGTGCGGTGAGTGTGGAGCTCTGCAAAAGGTCTACGCAGGGTCCATATCGACCCTCCACTCTGCACGCCTGTCCAAAAGTTAAACTCTGCAGAGGCTTCCACAAATGTCACAGTCAAGTTCAGTTTGCATTAGCAACAGTGTCACGAGGCAGAGGAGATTGTGGGAGCTCTGCAAACATTGTGCTGCTGCCACATCTACCATTAAACTCTGTGCCTCTGCAGAGATACCAGCCGTGCTGTGAACACTGCAGTCTCCACATAGGCCAAAAATTTGACTTTAGTACAGCTGAAACCTGAGTGCTAAAGGGATAGTTCAGATTATTTGATGTGAGGTTGTATGAGGTACTTATTGATAGTCAGTGTATTTGGCATGGAGAAGCAGAGAGGAGCACCGGCACAGAAGCTAACCAATGAACTACTGTGGACAGGGTCAGCAGAAACGCTGTTAGATAAACCAAATATCGTTCTCTCCAAACCAAACTCCATAGAAGTAATCAGTAATTTGACCTCACAGAACAAAGGAATTGCTGTTCTATTTCCTTTTGTTAGTTTCTTTGTGTAATTGTGTGATTTTGATGTTTTTAAAGGATGATTGGGATTTGTTGATTTGTTGTCAATAACACAAACAAACTAACAGATCATGGCAACAGTAGCTCAGCAACTCTTGTGTTCTGCGTGGTAAAATGAATAATTTCACCTGTGGAGTTTGGCTGGTTTGGTGAGAGAGACTTTTGGCAGGCTGTTAGGCTGACAGCAATTTAAGGCAGAGAAAAAGTTCTAAATATCGTGTACACTTAAACTGATATTGATAAGTGGCTAAAGTACATTACTTAGCTTCCATGCTGGTACTCCTCTCTGCTTCTCAAACTGGAGAATACTGTAGCGAACACACCGACTATTGATAAGTACCTCATACAACCCAACATCAATCAATCCAAAGTACTGCTTTAAATTTCTGTAGCACCTTCTGTTTGAATCAGCAGAGAGCTGTTGGACACTGAGAGATGCAGCTTCATGGTGCAATCTGTTGTACTGGGCTTTGTGGCAGTAACATATCCATCAAAACTTTGGCTCATGGGAAACTTGACGATGCATCCATCTTCCACGCTTCACCTTAGCGTGACATCTAACTGGCTATAACAGAGCCTGTAAGCGACTGCCTGTTAAAAATCAGTCACTGCTACATTCTGAAAGAAATGTCCATACAGACCTTTAAGAGAGATGCGAACAGATCCATCAAAAAGTATCCTGCTACAAATTACAAATACTTGCTTGTCAAATGAATCAAAATATAACACAAAACAATGGTATGAGAATACTTAATAAGAATTATGTTGTTTGAAGATGCAAAAATGCATTCTATACAAGCTCATATCACGTTATGCATTCAGTAGCCTGACCATACAGGCAAACTATGCACGATTTTTCCCAAAACAGTCCATGAACTCATAGAAATATAATCCCTCTCAATCTTCAACAGTGACTCACCAGAAGTGTGTGGTAGTGCCTGCATCCGCACAGACCCCGCCCTCTGTCCATATCTTCTTATTTTCTCATTATTTTGTTGTGCTCCGGACGCTTTACCAACCCACAGCTTTGGTATTTTATGTCCTGGGAATGAGACTCAACAATCAGCTCTCTCAGGTGTTTTTACCAACAGCAACTGACAAATCCTACTTGTTCTATGTTTAAAATGCCAATTTATCAGAATTTTAGTTTAAAACGTTCAAAACTTTACTAAAAATGATCAATAATATATGGAAAAAAAATAACAGTTGTCAGTGTCAAAGATGTCTGTGTCGTCAAAGTGGCCTCCATTGGTCTCAGAGGCTGTGTTCCAGTTTGAGAATAAAACGACACATTAAATCCTGTATTTTAAGTATTTCAAATACAAGCTCTTCACGGAATTTGTTAGAAATCACCTCTTTTTTTTCTGCCCAGCAAAATACAAATTATATAACACTCAAAAGTAATTAAATATATATTTTCAAGGAGGAATACCTGTATGTAACAATCGCATATCCAGGAATGAGTACCGCATTCCGAATAGCAAGTTGGAGCCATAATCTGTCAATATAAAGCTAAGCATGTTATCCTGAAAACAAAAGCCCACTGCTTCAACAATACATACTCTGGAGTTGGGGTTTAGTTCCCGCCTGATGATGATTTCTTATGACCCATAAACAGACGAGCATTCGACATTAATTTGAACTCTAATTAATTTGAAACAGGCAAACAAAAACACAAGTTACTGGCTGGAATATAATTTTCAAATGAGGACAATGAGGCTGTAGCGAGTATTTCGATTTAGCATGTTTCCTTAATCTCTGGCGACATATCGTGGTCATTTCATGATTTAGTACAGTAAACATATTACATATTTTTCCTATAAATGCATTTAATAGAAATGCTGCCCATCTCTGAGGACAACAGGAGGAGGAATGTGGAGCAGAGAAGTCATGTATAGTACACAGATGTACACAAATGCAGAGAAAACATGTGTCAAGTACATTCAAACAGACAAATAAGCATGTGACGCATTAAATATTAAAAATATTCTGTAAAATATGACACACTCACCAACTGAGCATGCTGCAGAGGGAATTCGACATAACACACACATAGAAGGAGGCCGTGTCTCTCCTACTTGGCTGTCATGAATATAGGTCTGCCAAACTGAGCAGCAACACACACACACACACAAACACACAAAAAACCAAAACACTGAAAGTATTACATAAGTTTGGATTCTCTGTGATTTGAACCTTAAGTCGGTGCACAGGCGGCTATTTAAATTGCATCAGTTCCTCTGATGTAAATGTGTATAGCCTTCAACTCCCTTAGAGCTTTTAGTCATTTATTTTGATTAGGGCTGTATTTATAAGATAAGTCTCTTAAGTAAGTCGCCTGGGAAGATGGGTTGGCGAGGATGGTGGTGGGGGAACAAAATGAAGTCTGTTTGATGATTATAAATTCAGAAATATCTGCTTGTCAATTAATTAGGCGCTTCCTGGGTATGTGTGCCCCTCTTTTCATTTCGTGGGCCTGCCTCTCGGTGGACAAATACCCGCGGTGCACCCATTGTATGTCTAAGCCGTTACACACATCTGCGGCAGCTGGGGAACGCAGAATAAAGATCCTTCAAAGGCAGACAGTTTTCAAGAGCAAGCCTCTGTTTTCTTGTGCTGTGGCTGATTTCTTGAAGCAGCGTATGTGGCCGCTTGAAGGCTTTACTCAGCCGGCGTCTCCTCCTGTTTGACACAAACAAGAACTGGAGAATGATGTGGACATGAAAAGATAGGTAGGCTGAGAGGACTGAGCTTGAAGTGATGCTTCCATTATTTCTGCCTCTCACGGTGCAACAATCTGTGCAGGAGACTAATCTTGTTGTGGCTACTGTGGCGTGGTGAGCGCTGACTATTGTCATGAGGATACGACTACTTTTATACCAGATCCACACCATTGTTAAAAAAAAAAAAGGACTGTGTTTCATATCAAACACTGAGTCAGAATCAAACATACCTGGACATATCCCTCAGATTTTCAGTTCCTACATATGTTGTTGGCCTGTATCCAGGTCTAGAAGACACGGATTGTTAAATAATTCCACACACATGTTTTTTATATGAGTGCATGCATAAAGGCCTGGACACATGAGGAGATTCATTCATGGTGAGGACGCGAGGACCTGGCTGAAGAGGCGAAATTAATCCATGCAAATGTTCTTCTGTCAGTGGCTCGCAGACAGTTATGTGACACTAGTCGATGGTACAAATACCTCTTCTGAATATACTATGTGAACTTATTGTCCCATTAGTGACTGAGCTAAGGTAAAAAGTTTTCCAAATAGCCATTAGCAGGCTTGTTTTCTTGTAGAGCTTCATTATCCCCCCTTCAGTAACCTTTGATCGAACAAATCGCTGTGCACTAGTGAACGAAATGCGAGAGGAAAGTGAACAGAACAGTAAAGAGAAGCTTTAGGAGCTATTGCGATTGAGTTGCGCGAGTGCCAGCCAGCCAGCCAGGCAGGCTAACGATTTAGCAGTAAACTTGTCAGCTACAGCAGTTTACCAACTAGCCCTGCGAGTAGTCACTACGTCATCAAGCTTCCAGCCTAACTTAATACGAGTGGACAAGCAAATGTCACTTTGGTAAGAAGAGTAAGAGGGTATATTTATGTTTTCCACAAACTTTTTATTTTGTGTTTGTTTTTTTTCCTTTGTATCAACAGCACAATCATTTTTAATTTGATAGTTGATGTTAACATAGCATGTTTTACCGTGACTCTGGGAACCCCTTTCCAGTGGCTTAGACAAAACAAATTATGTGCAAATGAAAATCACATTTTAATTTTCTTTTACCATTGTTGATATTGTAAAAATGTGTAACCTACACATAGAATAAAAAATCTTTTAAGATAAGATAAACTTTGCTGATCTCACACCGGTAAAATTCACAAATTAATATTTTGTAAAATAAAGTTTGCGTCATAGCCTGTGTCTATGGCCCAGCGCCTTTTTTCTTGAAATCTTGCTGGTGGCTAGTTTCCATCGATTATTTTTCAATGCCAAATCAAAAAAGAACGTCTCAGAGGAATAAAGAGAATTTGATAGTTGAGACTCCAGACAGATTTTTTTTTTCTTTTTTGGACAGAACTGGTTCTTTCCTAAGTAAAGGCTGCAGACCCCTGACCTGAGTTAAAAAATATTCTTCTGACTTTTCGTGATCGTAACACACCATGTGTCAAAACTCCAGATTTCAAAGCTCCGCAAAGTAACAGTATCATCCCACATAAAACCACAAAGTGCTGCTTTTACACTTAGTGTTTTTTCAAGGATTAAACTAAGGAGATTTTACCTTGCGAGGCAGCTGGATTTGGAAGATCACATGAGAATCCATCTTGCTAGGCCTCAAGTTATCCGTTTTTTTAATATGCACCAAGAGTGGTGCAGCCAATTCGCATCCTAGGAGGGACTCCTGGCAGTTGTGGGCGTGATTTTAGGTGTGACGACAGTGAGAAGTGTCCATTGAAATGACAATCTGGGGCAGCTCTTGAAGAGGTTAGCGTAGATACTGTGATAGCATCCGTCACATCAGAACTGGAGAGTATTTCTTTATTGAAAGAAGAGCAAAGAACGCCACTGAAGGCTTTCCTTGATGGAAAAGATGTGTTCCTCTTCACCTGACCGGCTTCAACCGAGTTTGATCCGATTGTGGTTTTTTGTGGAAAGTGCCTGCCCTTTTCCAAACAGTCTCTAAGGATGACTTCAAAGATGGTTCTGTGTGTCAAACCATCCGGCGTGTCAGGTTAAATGAGATACAGAGATACTGGTGAGTGGATTTTGTTACATTTGAACAGAGCCACACCAGCAATTAATTTCCTCGTTCCTTATGCAGAGCTAAGCTAGCTGCTAAGCGAAACGTTGTGATGCTTTCTGAAGAACATTGCCGTAGTGGAAATCACCAAATCCAAATCTTCATGTAAGATCTGGTCCCCCGGCAACCCATGTCCTTTTTCAGGGGCCTTTTACCAGCTGAGATCCAACAGGTCATTTGGAATCATGCACTCTTGATTAGGTTTTCTCTCAACTAAATGTATTTAGTGTTTTGGTTTTGTTTTGTACTGACATTTGTGTGTTAACTTTTTTTCTGCTGTCTTCACCCTGCTGACTCATGTTGGTTGAGTCTATATTTTTGGAATACTCTTGACACTGTGCATTGTTTATGGGATAGGAATGATGGAACAGTGGGAAATCTTCAAAATCTTGACTTTTTGCTTGTCTAATTTTATCCAATGAAAAAATAATGTACAGAATTAGAGGTTTCCATCAGCCCTATAAGTGTTTTCCTTTTAAGACAGCTAAGAACTATCAACAACTGGTATCAATAGACCAATTTTGGTATCGATAGAAATTCCCTTCCAGGTGTCTTATGGATTATTATTTTAAAGAATTTGTCCAAAACAGTAATTCAGTGACATGTTTTCTTGTTTTTTTTTTGGCATGACAGTTTTTACATTTGTATTCAGTCCAATCTGTCAAATATTCTGAACCACAAATACTGCATGCGATGTCACAGTGATCTTAAGCAGGTTTTTGTTCTCCACGGAGGTGGTGAGTCACATTGCATTTGGCGACGTCTCTCACTTGCACAGTCGAGTTTACAGTCTGGCTTCGAGTGAAGGAAAAAAAAATGTCGGCATACAGCAAGTGTTCCAATCAGACCCATATTTCCTCTGTCCCATATGTGGAAATTTTGTCATATTTTAGTCCTTCTCGCACAATATTTTTTAAATTCTTTTTTAATTTCATAATAGAGAATGTCTACAAGCATCAACAGCAGAATATAGCACAGCTGTAATAACACACGTTTCCTAACATCAGGTAGATTCCCAGCTAGAGATAAATGTCAATATTTTGATATTCAGTATATCAGTATTTTACAGCCACAGCTTAGCAATCAGCAATGTTTACTCTCGGACGGATTTAGCGATTATCTCGCCACAAGGTGAGGATCCACAACATGACTTGGATCTTTCTAAATGCATGTGGCGTCTTGAAAAGAAAAATTAAAGACCTAAAATTGTTTTGGCTCTGCCTGTTTTTTCCCCTGCGACCTCAAACAGAACACTAGCATCCAGGCATGTTGTCTTTCATCATTAAACTGTCTTTCAAAGACTCCAGGGAGCCTCCTAGAGCACAGAAAAGGAACCTTGTATTTTTGCAACATCAAGCGCACAGTGTCTTCAGTGTCTGCTGGGAGGTGTATATTAGAGTCATGGACTTGAGCTGAAATGATCTTTCAAAATCACTTTCTCCATCTCACACACACACACACACACACACGCACAAACATGCTTTTGTTGTGGCTTTATACATTAATGCAGGTGATACCCAAGGTCTTCTAAGTGTATAGATCTTTGACCTTGTTTTCTGTCTCTCTCTGCTTCCATTATGTGCTTGTAGATCAAAGACACACAGGGAGCACCAGGCAGTCTGCTGGGTGAAGATCCTCACTTACAGGCAGTTGACAGAGGTGAGCTATTAAACCTTTTCACTGTCCTCTCTACCCCTGCTGCTCTTACAAAGAATGGTTCTAAAAGGGTTTTTTTCTGAAGGGCTGATATTCTAACCAGAACCAGTGGCTTCTGAAGAACCTCTTTTTAAAAAATTTTTTAATCAAAATATTTGTCAAGGCTTCTTTATAAGAGTACGGGTTCGATTAAGACCTCTTTTCTTACAAAGAACCCCCCACAAGGATTTCAACAATTCTTAAAGAACATCGTCAAGGGTTCACCAAGGTGTACCATAACGTTAAAGGGTTCTCTCTAAAAAAACCAAAAAAAACCCAAAAAAACCTGTGTTCTAGATAAATTCCCCAGAATAAAACAATGTTCTTGGTAGAACCCCCTTGGTTGTGCTAGATAAAACCCTTGGAATATAAAAAAACGGTTCTCAGGTTTTGGTTGGTTTTAGATGAACCCCTTGAAATGTAAAAATGTTCTCAATGGAACCCCTTTGGTTGGTTCTAGCTAAAAATCCTTAAAATATAAAGAAAGGTTCTTGGTAGAACACCTTTGCTTGATTTTAGATAAAACACTTGAAATATAAAAAATGTTCTCAGTGGAACCCCCTTTGATCGGTTCTGGATAAAAATCCTTGTAATATAAATAGGTTTTCAGTAGAACCCTCTTGGTTGGTTCTAGATAAAACCTTTAGAATATAAAAAAAGGTTCTTGGTTGAACCCCCTTACAGTAGTTGGCTCTAAATAAAACCTTGGAATATAAAAATGTTTTCACTAGAACCTCCAGGTGGGTTCTTGTTAGCACCCTTAAAAGGTGGAAGGGTTCTGCGTGGAACCGTTACACCATAGAAGGCTTCTTTGTAGAACCTCTCATTGGGGGTTCTTGGTGAAATCTTTCACAGATGGTTATAGGCATAATCGTTTATGTCCAGTTCCAGGTAGAACTGGAACCTTTATAAAGACTTCTACCAGGAACAAAAAGGGTTCTCCAGTGGGGACAAGACAAAGAACTTTATGGTTGAAGTTAGCATTTTTATCTCTAAGAGCGCGCTGCTCTTGTGGTCCACTCACATAAAGTTGCTTTGCATGCC